>JAABKJ010005711.1:0-22728 GCA_011634705.1 Andricus grossulariae | reverse complement strand
CTATATAAATGTAGCCAGTGACTTCGCCGTACCGTCCCTGTTTTGGTAGGATTGTCGACTGAGGTAGAACAAACTCAAGGGCATTGTAAAACTTGAAAAAGTAAGTCTTAAACGTTTGGATGCCCTGTCCGAAATTAACATTTAGCTCACCTTTAACTGGTATGCGATTATCGGAAAATTGCGGACCGATAGCTTGTACGAAGTATTTCTTGGTTCTATAAGGTCCAGTTGTCTCTACTCGTGTCATTGTAAAAATTTCATAGAACTGAAAAATAGGACGAGGATATCCTTTGTACCTATACGGATAACGAAAATTGGAGTCTTTCTCTGGTTTCAACCATTCGGGTCCTCTAGAAACTGGCGAGATTGCATCTTCAGCATAATCATTATCCCTGAATATTACCCGAACCTTCCCTGGTTCTCCATTGTGTACTGTTCTACTACTTTCACCGGGCAACATACCTGCTGCACCTATTTTTTTTTGGAAAAAAATAGACATCAGGAAGTAGTCGTGTACATTTAATCGAAATGTCTACTATTATGTTTTTTGTTTGTAATTCATATCTTTTGGATGAAAATTCTACTATTTGATAGAAAATTGAATCATTTTTGCTTAATCATAGAGGAAGCTTTGTAATGGTAACATTTTCCAAAAAATTTAAATTCATTCAATTAAAACTTCCTCAATTCAATAATATCTAATACAATGTTCTAAGCAATTGTCCGGGTGTGTGTTTCGCACTTTTTTGTGAAGAAGAAAACTTGAAAAGGGTTGCGAATAAATTGACCAAATTTAAAGGGCTTATTTTCACTACTAATATCTTGAAACTGACCGAAGGATTTTTAAAAAATGTTATTGGATTTTTTTATCACTCAATAATATTTTCAAAATCGATTTTCATAGTAAAACTTTTTTTATTAACATAATTCAAAGTTGATATACCAATATAAAAGATTCCTTGGTTTGAGACGAATCGATTCACTTATAATATTAACGCATTTCATTTAAGAGTAAGGAAGTTATTGTAATTTTATTATATTAAAAATCTATGTTTATAGTAAAAATTTTCTCATTCTCATAATTTGAAGTTGATAGGAGAATAGAAAAGATGTGTTGTTCCGAGACGAATCGATTGACCTATAATATTCATGCATTTTATTAAACAGTAAGGAAGCTATGGTGATGCATAATTTTGGAAAAAACTGTCTTTTATAGTGAAATTTTTTTCATTAACATAATTAAAGTTAACTGATCTGGTGTCGTAAAATTCTACGATTACTTATAATTGAGATATTTAAAATCCAACAGTTTTTGAATGTATCAATTGTAAATGATAGTTCTTTAAAGATGTGTAATTTTTAATTCATAATATGAGAAATATAGTTATTCAAAATTCAACAAAATTTTACTGTGGAAGATCTGAAAAATGAATAATTCTCCATATATTCATTAGGATTTAAAATTGTTTGTTGAAATCTAGAGTTTCTGAGGCATTCGTTATCTACTACGGATCAACAAATAAAAAGCTATACAAATTTATAGAGACGGCTGTGATCATCATATACATGAAAAAATTGTCATGCATACAAATATTAAAATAAGGAAAATAATCATTTTTAAATCTTATTTTGCTGAAGCGCAAAACCAGGGCGTTTATCAATCGATTACGAATTAATTATACTTTTCAGGATCCTCGATTAGGGTGGTTCAAATTTTCAATTCAAATTTTCATGCATATATAAATAGTAAACAGTCAATATTAATAAATAATAAATACAGGTATAAAATTCCTATTGTCAACGATTTCACAAAGACTTAAAACATTTTGCGTAGATTTCAGATATTCAGCATAGATTTTGGATGGATTTGAAAGATTTTACCAAGAGTTCAATCATTTTCCAAATATTTCACAAAGATTTCAATAATTTCACAAATAGAACCTAATATTTCAAAACTATTTTTAATATTTCAAAAATATTTCTGAAGATTTCAGAAAGATTTTTCAAAGGTTTCACAAAGATTTCAAATATTTAGCAAAGCTTTTGGATGTATTAACAATATTTCACAAAGACTTTAATGATTTCCCTAAGATTTCAAAGAAAAATTTCAACAATTTCACAAATATTAACAAGAATTTGAAAATATTTTCAATATTTCGCAAAGATTTCTAAAGATTTCACAAAGATTTTCCAAAGATTTCAAATATTTAGCAAAGATTTTGGATAGATTTAAAAGATTTCACAAAAACAATGATTCCGATTATTTCATAAAGATTTTTTTTTAAATTCAATAATTTCGCAAATATTACCAAATATTTGAAATAGATTCACAAGATTTCACAAAGACTTCAATTACTTTACCAAAATTTTAAAGAGTGCACAATGCATAAAGATTTCACAAAGATTTCAAAAGTTTCCGAATAAAATAAATACTTTTTCGATCATCAATATCATCCGATCATTCGATGTCCAAAATATGTTTCATAGGTTTTTTAATTGTTTGTTGAATCCAGGTGTTTCTTATACATATTCCTGTATAACATATTTTGTTAATTCGTACAGCCAAGGCGTTTATCAATCGATTTCAAATTAATTATATTTCTCAGGATCCATATATGCTATTTTTCCATATAGTTCTGTTTTCAATTTTCAACATTTTGTTTATTCGATTCAGCTTATAATTGAATTATTTATTATCAAGCCTCTTGATTTTTAATTATTCAATCCGGCACAATGCAAAGGTCAAAGGAGGGTCATTTTATGTGAATGGGCTTACATTAAAATTTTTTGAATGATCGAAACATGTATTTATTTCAATATAACAGAAAATTCTGTTTTGATTTACCTTGATGTATATGTAATATTTGTTAAAAATATCAATTTTAATATTATAGCATACTTACTTTTAAGGTAAAGAACAGCCACACATGTGAGGAACAGGACCTCACTTATTTTATTCATTTTTTTTCAAAATAATCTCTACAACAAAGAATAGTAAAGTAATTTTTCAAATTTTCGACTATTCAGTGACTCGAAAAAATACTGCTATATATATACATTTTTCTGACCTCATCCGATGACATGCTTTATTCTCAATGACTCAAAATGGGAAAAAAATTATTTACACACCTGTTTATACACTTGGCCTACTTAATTCACGTTAAAAATAACGATTTTTTTATGCTCACCAAAAATAAATTTGAGAATCATTGCAGCCAAGTTTAGCAAATGTCCAAGAAAATGTTTGTTTTGTTGAATTCTGTGTTCATTAATTTTGATCGGAGTAAGTTTATTTATGCAATTCTTTCATTGATCAGAAATCATATTGTTGAAATTGTCAATTTTCCCGCAGTATTGGTTCATACATTGCTGAATACATTTCATAAGAATGTGGAGAAAAAACTTCAAAATTCGTTTAGAGTTAGGACATGTAGACAATTTGTAACAGTAAATTCCCGATTCGAACCACTTTTATGGGTACCATAATGTTATAAATCTTGAATGAATTTTAGTAAAAAATTTCGAACTTTTCAATACAAAAATCTGCAAGGATTTCAGGCAATTTTTTCAATTTAAAGGGCGTATGTGTTAAAAATTACTAATCTTTTCTAAATCTTTCATTTAAGATAATAAATGGAATATGTGAATTTCGGAAGTGTGTTTAAATGTGTTCGAATTGAAAAGAAGAGTTGAGATAAGACATGACAAACTTGATTTTTGAATTCTTCTCGAAAAGTATTTACTTAGAGAGAAGCATTATCATGAACGGAAATATTTGTTTTTCTATGGTCTACTACTTTAAAGCAAAAGTTTTTCTAACAAATCTATAGTTTTTTCAGATGATTCCAAATTTTGAATTGAAAACCACGATCACAAAATGACCCTCTTTTGTGTTGTTCATAATTAAGCAATTAGAAATTAACAGACTTGGTAACAAATATTTTCGATTTTAGGCTAAATCGAATGGACGAAATACTGAAAACTGGACACTGAATTATATGCAAATGAAGTGTATGAGGATCCTGAAAAGTATGATTGATTTGCAATCGATTGATAAACGCTTTGGTTTTGCGCATTAGCAAAATATGTTTGAAACATTGTTATTTTTGTAATATTAAAATTCTCATGCATGTCAATTTTTGTACCTATCTGGAGATCTTGACCGTCTCATTGAAGTTAGTACAGCTTTTTATTTGCTGTTCCGTAATAGATAACAAATGTTTGAGAAACTCGTGATTCCAACAAACAAACTTAAAACCTTCCGAAAGTAAATAACGAATGTCTAATAAAAAATCGTTACTTTAACAAAAATTTTTGAAGTCTATCTACCGAATATAAATAGAATTATTAATTTCCTGGAATTTTCGACAATAAAATCTTGTTAAATTTTTAAAAACAATATTTCTGATATCTTCAATTGAAAATGAATTGTCGTAGTATATATATCATGTATATTATGTAAGTGAACAAAATATTTCATATATTTATGTGAATATTTTTGAACTTTACTTGAAAAATAAGTATGGCTTTAAAAAGCATCCGATCATCCCTGAAGTACAAAATTTTTGGAAAAAGAATATTATGGCGGTCAACTAGAAATCCAATAAATAGCTTATTTTTGCAGTTTTCAATTGAATATTGTAACACTTTGCTAGATTTCAGTTTGATACTCTTAGAAAAATTGGACGGCAATTTGTTTGGATAGAAACATTGAAAACTTTTGGATTAATATTTCAATTGAGCAAGAAAATATTTTTAAGTAAAGAAGGTCTCGAGAAAAAGGAGAAGGATCAAATCATTTGATAACTTGCAAGGCAGCAGAATTAAAAATGAAATAATTTTGCGGCTTGAAAGCGGGAACTTGGAAACATAAATAATTTTTTATTTGAAGGAGGCGATATATTAAATTTAAATAATTTTTTCATCTAAAAGTGCAAAAATTGATTGTTGAAAAATATTTCACGTTGAAATATGCGAAACTTAACATGTAAACAATTTTTCGACTTAAAAGAAGGAAAGGTTCAAAATTAAACCATTTTTGTATTCGAAAGAGAAAAAATGTTTGAGTAACGATTCTTCAAACTTTTATATGCAGTTTTTGAATAAATATTTAAAAATTTTGCTGGAAAAAGAAGTTTGACTTTAGAAATCACTTGATTTTGTTATTTTCAATGTTATTTTTTACGATTGAAACAAAAAGTACGCGTCCTATCAAAAAATTATTGATGACAAATTTGGATAAGTTTTCACTCTTTTTTGTAAGTGCAACTTTTGTCTATTCACTTTTTTCATAGCTTGTGTCGTTTGTCTAAAAAAAATATATATTTTTAGAAAATGTGAATAACATTTTTTTTATTGCTTGCAAAAATGCTCTTTTTCCCCTGTATTTAAGAAAGCTTCCCCTCTTCTCGTTTTCTCGTTAAATTCAAACTGAATTAATAGAACGCAATGAGAAACCCCAACTTATTTTGTTGAAAGTTATTTATTTTTAATAAAAAAATAGTTTAAAGTATTTTAAAACTGCCTATTTCATATAATATCACACTGAAATCAGGCAATTTGTAGCTACTCAAATTGTTATTGAAAAATTATGGATTGTACTGGATTAAACAATTTTGGACTATTTCATATTTTTTCAAAAATGTGGACTTTTGGGATCATCATACCCAGGCGGAAATATTATATATAGTTTATATGTAATGTGAAGTATTATATATAATATTCATTTGTTTTGTATAACAAATTCATAAAGCAAATGATTATTATATATAATACTTTACACTATATATAAGCTATACTTAATACTTCCGCCTGAGTACATAAAAAGTTTAAGAAAAAAAGTGTGGCCACATATATTACGAGAAAGATGAGAAAATATTTGTGTAGGCATCTAGTTTTGTTGATACAATGTTATCTCTGACAAGGTGTTCCTTGAATTTATAATCGTTCGAAGTTAACCAAAGTAATGTCGCAAAATTGTACGATTATAATACAGTTATTGAAAATTTAACAAAATTTTACTGTGGAAGATCTGAAAAATGAATAATTCTCCATATATTCAGTAGGATTTGAAATTGTTTGTTGAAATAACGAATTTCGTTTCATTCGTTATCTATTACGGATCAGCAAATAAAAAGCTGTAAAACTTTATGGAGACGGCTATGATCATATTATACGTGAAAAAAAATGTCATGCATGAAAATATTAAAATAAAGAAAATAATCATTTTTTTAACCTTAGTTTGCTAAAGCGAAAAAGCAAGGCGTTTATCAATCGATTTCAAATTAATTATACTTTTTAAGCTCCTCGATTAGGATGGTCCAAATTTTTAGCTCGAATTTTCATGCATATTGCTCCCAAATTTTTTCGAATAAAAAAAAATGAATGCGCTTTTTTAAATAAAGAAATTATACTTAGAATTCAAAGGTTCCGCAAACCTGATAAATGATCGGGATACATACAAATCGAAATCATTCACAAAAAGAAGGAAAAAGAAAGTGCTCTGAAAGTATTATGGAATACGGCCAGACGGGCAAGAAAGTAAAATTTGCGAAATGGCTTTCTCTGCAAATTATACTAATTATCTAAACTCAAAAAGGCGAATTTTGAACCGAATGATATGAATTTTTAACAAAAGCGTTAAATTTTCAAAAGACTAAATGAATTTCCAACTGAATAATAAAATTTTCAACCATACAAGATGAATTCTAAACCAAAAATCAAATTTCAATGATTCGAAACATTTTAGACAGATTTTCCAAAGATTTCACAATGATTTAAAAAATTTAGCGAAGATTTTTGATAGATTTACGAAATTTCACAAAGACTTCAATGGTTTTCCAAATATTTCACAAAGATTTCAATAATTTCATAAATATTGCCAAATATTTCGAAAATACTTTCAATATTTTGCAAAGATGGTCAAAGATTTCAGAAAGATTTCAATGATTTCCCAAAGATGTTGCAAAGATATCGGATAGATTGAAAAGATTTCACAAAGAGTTCAATGATTTCCCGATGATTTCAGTAATTTCACAAATATTATCAAATAGTTAAATATTTCCAATGATTACAGAAATATTCAATGACTATCCAAAGATGCGTGTCATCGAAAATCTAAGAAGTCGTATGGTTCTGGTTTGGTGACACACTTTACATTGATTGATAAGAAATATTGATTTAATGTTGATGACGTCTCGAGTGATTTTTTTTCGTTGTATACTTTTTATTCTACAATGTTCATATTATTGAAAAAAACCGGCAGTAATATGATGGACATCCATCGTGTAACCTAATAATGTGAGCCATTCACCAAAAAATACAGACATTAAAATCATATTTTTATCATAATTTACAGAACATTCCATTCAAAGCCCGGCACCAAACTTCACTCTCTCCTACTTAAAAATGGTAATTTTTAGAACATAAGATATATTTTTCTGTATCTGTAACATTTTGTGAGAAACCCGGTAAAATTTTAAGAAATAAACAATTCTGTCCTTATTTGATAGGTTTTCTAATTTTTGTTGAAACCAGGTGTCTCTTAGACATATTCCTGTATAACATATGTTGTTCATTCTGATAGCCAAGGCGTTTATGAATCAATTTTAAAATAATTATATTTCTCAGGATCCATATATGCTACTTTTCCATATAGTTCTGTTTTCAATTTTCAACATTTTGTTTTTTCGATTTAGCTTAGGATTCAATTATTTATTAGTAAGCCTCTTGATTTTTTAATATCCAATCCGCAACAATACAAAGCTCAAAGGATGGTCATTTTATGTGAATGGGCTTACATTAAAATTTTTGAATGATCGAAACAAGTATTTATTTCAATATAACAGAAAATTCTGCTTCGATCCACCTTGTATATGTAATATTTGTTAAAAATAATAATTTTAATATTATGTCCCACTTACTTTTAAGGTAAAAAACCGCCACGCATGTGATAAGCAGGACCCCACTTATTGTATTCATTTTTTCAAAATAATCTCTACAACAAAGAATCGTAAAGTAGTTTTTAAAATTTTTGACTGATCAGTGACTCGAAAAAAGACTGTTATGTATATTCATTTGTCTGACCTCTACCCGATGATACGCCTTATTATAAAATTTTCTCAAATTTTCCTTATTTGTCAAATTTCTTCCTCGTGGAAGCTTCAGAAATATTGCATATACGAATATGTGTTGTAGAATACACGATAGAAGAAGTGAAAACTAAGAGTAATTTTGCATGTCGCAATGCCTCAGAATGGAAAAAAAAAATGATTTAAACACTTGTTTATACACTTTTTTATACACAATTTTTAATGTTCGACAATTTTTCGTTACGAAATAACATTCTATTAATAAGTTACAATCATATTAGTATACAGAACAGTTTTTTATAAAAGGAACTAATACACTAATACACTAAAGCACTTTTCCAAATAAATTGTTTATAACAAATAGATAAAAGGTTCAAGAAAATTTTTGTATTGCTGAAGTCTGTGCTCATTAATTCTGATCAAAGTTGGTTTATTTATGCAATTGTTTTCAGTGATCAGAAATCATATTGTTGAAATTGTTAATTTTCCCGCAGTATTGGTTTATACATTGCTGAATACATTTCGTAAAAATGTGGAGAAAATAATTTAAAATCCGTTTAAAATTAGGGCATGTAGAAAATTTGTAACAGTAATTTCCTGATTTGAAACACTTGGATGGGTACCAAAATGTTATAAATCTTGAATGACTTTTAGTAAAAAATTTCAAACTTTTCAATACCAAAACCTGCAAGAATTTCAGGCAATTCTTTCAATTTGGAAAGATTTGACCAAATTTTAGGAATAATTTGTGTTTTTATAAAAGATGTTTAAAAATTTATCTCTTCTGGTAGAAGTTTCATCTTCTTTGGTTGATAATGCAACTACCTGATTGCAAGTTGAATTACTGTGTCAGGGGTCATTCACAAAATATGTGATATAAAAAAGGACATAAAAAATGGGTTTTTGAATTCTTCTCGGAAAGTATTGACTCAAAAAGAAGCATTCTCATGAACGGAAATATTCGTTTTTCTATGGTCTACAACCTTACAGAAAGAGTTTTTCTAACAAATCAATATTTTTTGCAAATGATTCCAAACTTTGAATTGAAAACCACGGTCACAAAATGACCTTCTTTTGTGTTGTTCCGGATTCAACAATTAAAAATTGGAAGACGTGCTAATAAATATTGTTGATTTGAAGCTGCATCGAAACAACAAAATGTTAAAAATAGGAAACGAAACTATCATGCAAATGAAGCGCATGAGGATCCTTAAAGGTATAATTGATTTGAAATCGAATTATAAACGCTTTGATTTTGCGAAATAGCAAAATATGTTACAAAAATCATTATTCTTGTAATTTTTAAATTTTTATGCATCTTAATTTTTTCACTCATCTGGAGATGAAAACCGTCTCCGTAAAGTACATATTTTTATTTGCTTTTTCGTAGTAGATAACGAATGCCTATAAAACGTTATTTCAACAAACAGTTTTAAAACCTATTGAATATTAATAGAATTATTAATTTTATCGAACCTTTGATAGTTAAATCTTTTAAAATTTTTAATACCTATATTTCTGATATCTAAAATGAAAAATTACTCATGTTTGAAAAACTTATGTTCACAATTGATAAATTTTAAATGGTTAAATTTTAAATATATAAATTACTATCAATCATAGAATTTTACTACTTCACTTTGACTAACTTTAAATGATTCTAAGCTTAAGGAAAATCGTTATGTTCTGCCTTGGCAAAAATAAACTTTGACAGAAAGAATTTTTATTTAGAAATCACTCGATGATCCGATGAGTCCAAAATGAAAAAATAATCCATGTTCTTGGGTATGTTATAGACCTTCAAAAGTTTAAAAAAAGTCTGGACAATTTTGGTCGAAAATTTCGAGAGAAGAAGCTAATAAAACTCAGAATTAATTACGTTTCTGAGGCATTCGTTATCTACTACTGATCAACAAATAAAAAGCTGTACAAATTTATGGAGACAGTGATCATCATATTCGTGAAAAAATTGTCACGCATAAAAATATTAAAATAACGAAAATAATGATTTTTTTTACCTTACTTTGCTGAAGCGCAAAAACAAGGCATTTATCAGTCGATTCGAAAGTGATTATGTTTTTCAGGATCAGCTATAATAATATGTCTATTTCTCAAAACAATAAAACTTTTTTATGTTTAAAAAAAACTGTAATGCGTAAATCTACAGGTTGAAAAAACTTTCTTTACAAAATATTATATGTTGTTGTTGAGAAAACTACAATTATAGCCGGCTTCATCAATATTTTGGCGAAAATATTGAAAAAACGCAAGATAAAAAAAATGTTAACAATTTTTTTTAGAAGCTTTCAAGTGGAACAACTTTTTTTTTTTACTTTTTTCGTATCTCGTCTCGTTATTGAAAAAGAGGAATTTTTCATGAAAATAAATCCAGTTTCCTCTTCTCCAAGAGGCAGGGACAAAATTAACTGTTCTGAAGTAGATGCACCATATTAGTGGCAACTTAAAACAAATTAAAGAAAAAATAAAATAAGGGCGTTGTTGAGAAAGCTGAGTTTAAAGATTTTCAAAAAAAAAACAATTAATTATTATTTTTTATAATATTTGTTTAGAATAATATAAGAAAGATGCAATTCAGATTTAAAAAAATAATTGTTATAACAACTTATTATTACTTTTATTAATATACCCTTACAATAACGTTGAAAAATTGCGGTTTTTTTCTGAAATGTTCTACTTTTCTCAACATTGCACATAGAGTAACGTAACAGTTCATTAAACTCAACAAACGTAATTGTTTAAACAAATTATCATTGTTGATAACTATTTTCTTTTAGAGTAATGCTAGAAACTTGCAATTTTTCTTGACATTTTAAGTTTTTCATTGACATTTCAGTCAGGAACAATTAATAAATAATAATAATAACTTCAACAAAAAGCCTTTCAGTAATAATTTGAAGAAAAATTATATATATAATATTTTTTTGTGTATTCGGACAAAGAAGACGAAATTCATGAAAATTCGAAAAATAACTTAGATCACTTTACTATATATAATAAATAAAAAAGGTTATAACAATGAATGAGGAAAGAAAAAATTTTAATTTAAAAATTTAAGCATTCTAAAAACGGTAAAAAGATATGATTTTGAATCGAAAGCTTGATAAATTAAATAATTACAAACTTCGTTTAAAATTGAATTATTCTTAAATCAGAATCTTGAAACATACTTATTATTCTTGAATAAACGGAATAAATGAATGAATAAAGTCGTATTTTATTATAGTTAATGATGATTTTATTCATAAGATCGAATATACATAATTATATTTCTATAAATATATAGTTGTAAATATTACAGACTAACAAAAATAGTGCGCTTGTCACATATTTCATATATTTTATTGCCTAATTATAAAATTAAAATATGTGCCTAAATTTGAAATACTATAAAATATAATTAACGATAATTAATTTAAGTAGATATTGAAATAGCTAGGTTATAATTTAAAATCGTGTAATATTGAACTTTTTTATAGTTCAATTTCAATTTCGTCAAAAATAGCAAACTTATTACATGTTTTTCATATTTTATCGCCTATTATAAAATAAAATATATGATTTAATACATTAATATTTTTTATATTTAATATATTTGATTAAGAATTTTTTCTTTGATACATTTTTTTCGACCGGTAGAAATTATCTACAAGCCCATTTTTTGAGTTGCTGCTAATGTGCCTCAATTTTCATAATATTCACATTGCAAAAAAAACGTCAGATTTCAAGTAATGATTTTCCTCACCATATAAATAAAAAAATTATAAACAATAATAATTTTATAAAGGCGTTTACGAATCAACTTCAAATGAATTATGCATTTCAGGTTTATGTAATTTCAATAAATGATGTTTTTTATTTTCAGTGTTATTCTACTCTTTGCAAAACATCGAAATTTGATGTTTTATTGCAATATTTTTCTACAAAAATTAAGGCATTCAAAATTAAGCTCAAAAAAGGCTCTTATAGCGTCAGGGAAAGCAGAATTAGCCGATATGATAGGGTAAAGATTACTCGCTGGGGGTCATTTTTCTTGCATATAACCTTCATCTTACTAGAGTAGGACTCGTCGGCTCGGGATGGACCAGGTCTCCACTTTCGATCAGGCTGGTAGCAGAAAAAAAATCTTGGCTACACTTCTGGTGTGACCTTGCGCGCGTGCGCCTACCTGTCACGGATGGTGGAGAAGTTGCCGATTGGAGGAACCTTACTAGAGTGGAGGAACCTTACCAGAGTAGGACTCGTCGGATGGGGACAGACCGGGTCTCCACTTTCGATCATGCAGGTAGCAGAAACAAATCTTGGCCACACTTCTGGTGTGACCTTGTGCGCGTGCGCCTACCAATCACGGATAGTGGAAAAATTGCCCAGTGGAGGAACCTTACTAGAGTAGGACTCGACGGCTCGGGACGGACCGGGTCTCCACTTTCGATCATGCAGGTAGCAGAAACAAATCTTGGCTACACTTCTGATGTGACCTTGAGCGCGTGCGCCTACCAATCACGGATAGTGGAAAAATTGCCCAGTGGATGAACCTTACTAGAGTAGGACTCGCCGGCTATCAGAGAAAATTAAAAGAAGTCATTGTCCGAATCCGCGCTGTAGGCTTCTATTGGATTATGCTCTCCTTTGTGGTTGTGTAGATATCCCACATAAATTGATCGGGTGCCTTTAATTGCTACGTAAATGTAGCCGAAGGCTGAACCGTGCGCTGTCTCAAATGGTATTCGTCGAAGTGTTAGGGGACTGTAAATCTCGAAAACTTCAGATTCAAATATTTCGGTCGTTTGTCCGACATTGACACGTAGCTCAGCTTTCATTGGGAGGTGTCGACTAAAATTGGTAACATGTAAATTTCGCCGGCCGGTAGTTTCTGAACTGTACATCGCTCGCCCAGGTATGTATGTATACATAAAATACTTGTCAAAAGCAGGACTCTGCTGATGATGATTCCTCAGCCAATCGGGTTCATTGGGTTCAAAATATCGGCTGAGTTTAGCTTTAAGAATAACATTATCCTCAAGTGTTACCTCAACACTCCTTAGCGGTTCATCGTGGTGTCGACTTGGACCTCTCATCAAATCGGATGCATCTAATTCTTTTGAAAAAAATCGACATTCAGGAAGTTTTCGTACACACAGGGGCTGTTCAAAAATGATGTCACTCTGACATGTTTTTGGGGTGCGGGGAGTTTTGCGCAGGATGTGACATTACACATGGAAAATTGAAATGCGAATAAAAATGTTTGTCAATGCTTGAAAAAATGAAAGTTCAGTATTTTATTTGAGAAGTGAAGCATCTGATTATAGACTTCACACTCTTTTCCCTATTCCTCTCTTTAGGAAACTTCCCTTTTTTCTCGTTTTTTGCGCTCAAATGCAAAATGAATTAATAGAAGCCAATAAGAAAACCGAACTGTTTTTCGTTAAAAAATATATATTTTTAATTGAAAAGTCTACTATTTTATAGAAAAGTTATTTATGATGTTCAAAATTTACAAAACATTGTTGAAAAGTTATCTTTTTTGGTCCGAAATTCAACCACTTTGTTAAAACAACATTTTTGTAGATGAAAATTTAAATAATCCTTTTTCGGCTCACAATTGATCGTAGTAATTTGCAAATTCAACTATTAAATCTTTTTCAGAATTTGTCTTTTTTTAGTTGGAAATTAAACTACTTGGGGCACAGTTGAAATGCTTTGTTAAAAATTCATTTTCCTGGTTCAAAATTTCACTATTTTCTTGAATCTTCGATTTCCTTTGTTTGTAAAAAATAATGTTAAGTGTTGAATATTTGACTATATTCTTGAACATTAGCTTTTTGTCAAAAATTGATAGTTTTTAGTTGAAAATTCAAATATTTAATTTTTAATTGAGAATTCAAATTTTTTGTTGAAAAAACAACTACTTGGTTAAATGTTGAACTACTTTATTAAAAATTAGGTATTGTGTATTATTTTTTTTTGTAGAAAATTAATCTTCTTGGTTGAAAATTCAACTACTAGGTTGATTCTATAAATATTTCTGATTGAAAAACCTATTTTTATACTTTGGTTTGGATTTCATATTTTCCGGATAAAGTTTTTTTATTTGTGGAAAATGTATTCTTTTGAAAATTCATCAATTTTATTAAAAAGTCGTATCTTTTGCTTGAAATTTGTCCTTTCCAGTTGAAAATACAACCATTTCAGAAGAAAAAAAAAAAGAAAAAAAGAAGTTGATAAAATGGATCCTTTCCAGTTTAAAATTCAACAATTTTGCTTAAAATTCTACTGTTTTGGTAAAAATGTGTCCTTTTGGGTAGAAAGATCATCTTTTCGATTGAAATTTGATCTTTTTCAGTTAAAAATGCAAAGTTTTGGGTGAAAATTAATATTTGACTAAACCCAACTATTTTTCATTTAAATTAAAATATTCTTTGGAAACAGTACATTTAAAGTTAAATTTTTTGTTTAAAATTAATTTTTTTCGATAAATTCAACTATTGTTAACTTTAAATTAAAATCTTTTTTTGGTTCAAAATTATACTGTTTGGTTGAAAGTTAAAAATCATTGTTGAAAATTCATTTTCCTGTTTCAAAAGTTCACTATTTTGTTGAATCTTCGTTTTTTTTAAATTCATTTTATTAATCGAGGATTGAACTATTTTGTTAAAACTTGTTGTTTTTTGTTGCTGTTAAGACTTTATTTTTCCAATTGAAAATATATAACTATTCTATTTTTCTTTAAAAATGGTCAAATTGATTGAAAAATCATATTGGTGGGTTAAGAATTCAACAATTTAGTTGAAAATTCATCTTTGCAGGTCGAAAATCCAACATGTGGTTAAAAATGCAAATATTTTGTTGGAAATTTAATTATTTTTTCGAAAATCGTCTAAATGAATAAATTAATCTTTATTGTTTAAAAATTCAACTTTCTTCTAAAAAATTAGGTTTTATTTCGAAGATTAGATGAATTTTAAAGCTTTCAAAATATGTCGAAAAAGATTCTGGAGGATTTTAAGAAACATTTTTTTTTAAGTTTGCAGGATTTAAACGAGTTTAAAAAAGCTTTGAGTTATTTTATAAGATATTTAGAAGAATAATACGTTTTGAAAAGATTAATGAAATGAAGTAATTGAAGTAAAGTATATTTATAATGATATGTAGATTTTGGAAGATTTCGAAAAAAATTTGAAAGTTTATCAAGAATTTAAAAATTTGTAAGAAAATAAAAAACATTTTTTACGATTCATGAGAAAATTTCAAGTGATATATTTTTTCAAATTAATTTTTAAAGATTTTAAAATTTTTCAAGACATTTTTGAAAATGTTGAAAAAAATCTGCATAATTTTGAGTTTTATTTTAAAATTTTCTAATTTTTTGTTGAAACCAGGTGTCTCTCGGACATATTGTTGAAAATAATAATTATAATGTTATGTCACACTTACTTTTAATGTAAAGAACCCCCAAGAATGTGAGGAACAGAACTTCACTTATTATCTTCATTTTTTCAAAATAATCTCTGTAACAGAGAATAGTGGACTGATTTTTAAAAATTTGTTGTGAGCAATGACTCGATAAATGTCTGTTCTATCCGATAAGACGCTTTACTAATTCCTATAATGCCGCATGTCGCAATGCTTCAGAATTAAAAAAAAAATTATTTACACACCTGTTCATACACATGCATGGTCTTCATTAATTCAAGATAACAATCACGAAGTGTTGATTCACGAAAAATAAATGTTGAAATAATGGCAACGAAGTTTAGCGAATAAAAAATTTATTTAAAAAATCGCCAACCTGCATATGTTTTTTAAAAATTGTTTGAACCAATTGGTAATGCCCAAACAAAAATATTCGTTTTTCGAAGGTCTACAACTTTAAAGAAAGACTGTTTTCTAACAAGTCAATATTTTTGAAGATATTTCCAAAATTTGAATTGAAAACTATTAATAAAAGACTCGTTAACAAATATTTTCGATTTTAAGCTGGATCGCAAGAACAAAATGAGGAAAATTGAGAACAGATATGCAAATGTAGCGCATGAGCATCCTAAAAAGTATGATTAATTTGATTACATTTTCGTAATTTTCATATTTTCATGCATGCTAATTTTTGTACCTATCTGGTGATTATAACATCTTCATAAATTACAGCTTTTTGTATGCTGTTCCATGATAGATAACGAATATCTAAGAGGCTCGTTTCAACCAACATTTTTAAAACCTTCGAATTATGAATAGAATTATTAATTTCTTGGAATTTTCGAGAGTAAAATCTTGTTAAATATGCAATCATTCTATTCCTAGTATCTTGAATTTTAAATATCAAAATTATTATCAATCATAGCATTTTATTAGTCTTCCTTTGCTAACTTTATATGATTTTAAATTTAGGGGAAAACGTTATATCTACCTTGGCAGGGATGAGACATATTTGAAAGAAATAATTATCATTAACATATAATTTGAGTTGAAGAGTAAATAATTTTTCGGCTTAAAATCAGAAAATGTTGAAAGGCGTAAAACTTAAAAAGTAAATAATTTCTGGACTTAAGAGAAGGAAAGTTAAAAATAAAACCAATTTTTGATTTGAAAGAGGAAAGCTTTTTTATGTAATAATTTTCAACGCATTTCTTCAGTTTCTAATGAAATATATCACCAGATACGTAAAAAAATCAGCTTTCACGAAAATATTAAAATCATGAAAATAATAATTTGTTCAAACATATTTTGCTAAAGCGCTGACCAATGCATTTATCAATCGATTCCAAATTAATAATTCTTTTCAGGATCCTCATTAGGGTAATTCAAAATTTTTTTCGAATATTTATGCATATCGCTTGCAAATTTGTTCAAATCGACAACAAAATAAATACCTTTTTCAGAAAAAAAATATATTCAGATTTTTTGCAAGCACCATGAGGCTTAGCATGTATTTCCCATAGGAAAAAAAGCCATTTTTGTAAATTTTATTCGGAATTATCAATATTAGATTAATCAAGTTGAAACTCAACGTTAATCTTTAAAGATAGCTATAGAATACAAATAAATAATTACTTTCAAAATATCACCACCATAAGTCTGTTTTATAGGGTTCCAAAAAATCCCATAAGTGAAAAATTGGGTTGTGCGAGTTTTTGGCGCTAATTATTATTATTTTTGTGCAGTTTTTTAAAGACAAATTGCTTCTAGTAAATTGAATACTACTTAGTATTTTTAATTAGATGTTTACATTAATTGTTTAAAGAAATTTTTTTTTTTTAGGAATTTTAGATTTAGAAAGTCGCGGTTTTTTCCGAATTTTAAAATTACTTTCAACTTTTCAGTTAAATCGAGGGAATAATTGATTACATTTAACAAAAATAATTGTTAAAAGAGCTTATTATTGTTTACAATAGTTTTTTCTTAAAATAATGCTACAAAGTTGCTCTGCGTAAATACTTCAAGGAAAATTTACATTTAAAATGATCCATATCTGTTTTACTTAAGAAAAATGTAAAATCTGCAACTTTTTAACATTAATCTTCAGAGAATATTATTAAAAATAAGAATAAATTGTTTCAACAATTATATTTATTAATCTAAAATAATTATCACCTCACTCTAATTTAAAAGTGGTAAAAAGTGAAAAATTGTAGAAGAAATTTCATTTTTCTAGTATTATTCTTAGAGAATATTATTTTAAAAAATGATAAATCATTTAGGCAATTATTTTTATTACACCTAATTGATTATTGTCTCGACCTAACCGAAAAGTTGAAAAATTTGAAGAAAAACCGCGACTTTTAAACTCGATTCTACAAGAAAATTACTCAAAACAATTATGAATTGTTTGAAAAATTAATTTAAGTATCTAGTTTTCTGCAAATTGTTTCTAATACATAAAATACTACTTTATACTGATAACTAGATGTTTAAATAAATTTTTTAAGTAATTTATTATTGTTTTTAGCAATTTTATCTTAAAATGAAGAGAGAAAGTCGCTGTTTTTTTGAAAAATTTCCACTTTTTGTCCAATTTTCAATAAGGGAAAGATAATAGTTCATTAATTTCAACAAACATAATTGTTTAATTACATTATTATTATTATTCTCTCAGAGGAATGCTAGAAAATTGCAGTTTTTTATGAAATTTTCATTTGGAGTGAGTTAAATAATTAATTAAAGTTAACAAAAGTTATTTGCTAAAACAATTTATCATTATTATTAATAATATTCAATTAGAATGATGCGAGAAAGTTGCGTTTTTTTTTTAATTCACAACTATTTGTCTACGTTTTCCATAGGCTTAGTTGATAATTAATTAAACTTAGCGAAATTAATCATTTAAACAAATTATTATTACTTACAACTATCTTCTTCTTTATGAATGCAATATAGTAGCGGCTTTTTCTGAAATTTTCTCTTATCTAAGAGAAAATAGTTATAAACAATCAAAATGGTTTAAACAACTATTTTTATTAACTTGCATTAATTATTACTTCACTAAGCGAAAAGTGGGCAAAAAGTTAAAAATTTCAATAAAACCGCAACTATCTGTCATTAACATAGATGAAGATAGTTATTAACAATAATTATTTGTTTATGCGATCATTTTTTCGCAAGGTAAATAATGATTAAGTCACTCCAAATGAAAAATAGACAAATAGTTGAAAATTTCAGAAAAGAACCCGCAAGTTTCTACAATTAAGCAAACAGAATATTATTAACAATAGTAATTAATTGTTTTAACAATTATTTTTGTTAACATGAATTAATTATTACTTCACTCTAATTGAAAAATTGACAAAAGTTGAAAAATTCAGAAAAAAGCTGGTAATATTTAGTATTATTATAAAAGAAGATAGCTATAGACAATGATAATTTGTTTAAACAATTATTCTTGCCATATTAAAATAAATAATAACTGACCTTAAGTTAAAAGTGAACAAACAGTTGACAATTTCAGAAAGAACGTAATTTCTAGCATTATTCAAAGATAATATTGATAAAAATAATAATGTATTGTTCAAAAGATTATGTTTGTTAACAGTAATGAACTATGACCTCTCTCTAATTCAAGATTGAACAAAAATTGGACAGTTTTTAAAAAAACCGTGACCTTCTATCTTCATTCTAAGAGAAATTGCTTAAAATAACAATAAATTGTTCAAATAATGTATGTAAATCAACAGTATAAAGTAGTATTTTATGAAGCTAGAAACAATTTGCAATAAAAAATCTCAAAGAAAATCATTTTCAACGCCAAAAATACACAAAACCCATGTTTACACTTATGAGGTTTTTTGGGGACCCTATAAAGAGACTAATGGGGGTGATATTTGAAAGTTAATATTTTATTCGTATTCTATGTTTAATTTTGAAGAGAAATGTTCAGTTTCAACTCGATATAGATAATATTGAGGATTCTGAAAAAAATTTACAAAAATGTCTTTTTTCTTATGGGAAATACATGTTGAACTTCATGGGGCTTGCGGCACCTTTAACTTCGTATAAAGTTAAGATATTATTAAATTAGAACTTGAAACTAAGTCATCCTTCTTAAATGGACGGAATACGTGAATGAATAAAGTCTTAGCTTATAATATTTAATAACGCATTTATTTATTTATAAGATGTAATATACATAATTAAATTTCTATAAATATCCCAGAATATCCTTGGCGTGTAAAGTGCGGATATTAATGGCGTAATATCTCAATGATATCACGATTTCTGCTCTGTAGGATATCTTTTACTTATGTTAATAGTCAAGAGTAGAAGTGATAAAAAAAATAGAACATCCCACACCAAAAAAACTAATTATACATTTTGTTTCAGGTATAGTGAAACATGTTTTTTTATATTATTGCCTAATTATAACGATAAAATATATGCTTAAATTAAATGTGCGTCGCGAGATGTACGTCGCGAGATGTGCGTCGCGAGATGTGCGTCGCGAGATGTGCGTCGCGAGATGTGCGTCGCGAGATGTGCATCGCGAGAAGTGCCTTTTACATAAAATATTTCCTTGTTTCACAAAATGCCTTCAAGTTTCATCAGAATCCGAAAAGAATTGTCGGAAATACTACAATTTAAAGAAAAGTCGACGTCCAATTTCGAAATTGTGTAGTTCCCAGAATTTTCAAAATTTGTAAAAGTCAGTTGGCCACAAAACATTAATTATAAAGTACTACATTTTCACACAAAGATACGAAAAAAGCCTAATGAGCAAAACTGTTTTCCTATAACAGTTCTAGTAAAATTTCTTTCAAGGCTTTTTTCTATATCGCGTGATTTTGTTCTTCAATTATGAAGATTTATTTTTAAAAATTTATAAATTTGGTTGATTTTCAATATCAAAAGTCAAATTTTCGATTCTCTATCTTCAAAGTTAAAGAAATGTTGAATGGTAATTTAGTAAAGACATTGCCACTCAACATTTCTTCAACTTTCAAGATAGAGAATAAAATTTGACTTTTGATATTCAAAATCAACAAAGTTGATGAATTTGTATAGATAACTGTTTTAGGAAAACAGTTTTATTTTAACATCATCAAAGTTATAGATTTTTTAATTGTGAAACTTAAAAACTGCATAATTTTTTATTGTAAATTTTGAATATTAGAAGGTTTTTCATATTCAAAACTTGCAATTTAAAGTTCTATAATTTTAAGAAGTGTTGTCAAAAACTCTCTAACTTTAAAGATGTCTAAACAAAAAGTCCTAAATTTGGATGATTTTTAAGAAAAAATTCAAGGTTTGAATTAAAGTGGTTTAAATTGATAAGGTTGCAAATAAATATCATCAACATCAGAGAATTTGTTATACCTACGTAATTTTTAATTGCTAATTTTCACAATCAAAAAATCTTCAACTTTTAAAATTTTTAAGTTTGGAAATTTTTAAGAGTTAAAATAATGTTGTCATTTTGTTGTGTTTTTTCTGTGAAGTGAGCCAAAGTAATGTATGAAAATGCTAATGATTGATAATAATTCAGACACTCAAAATTCAATAATTTCAAATTTATCAATTGTAAATGTAGGTTTTTCCTGTATAACATATTTTGCTAATGCGTACAGCCGAGGCGTTTATCAATCGATTTAAAATTCATGATATTTTTCAGGATCCTCATGTGATACTTTTCCATATGTTTTCAATTTTTGATATTTTGTTTTTGCAATGCAACTTGAAATCGAAAATATTTCTTAGTAGGTCTATTAATTTTTATTTATTCAATCCGGAAGAACAATGAGGTCAAAGGAGGGTCATGGTGTGTTCATCGGTTTGAATTACAATTTTTGAATTGTTTGAAAAAAGATTAATTCGGTACCCCAAAACGGTTAAAATCACTCTCATTTTTCTCTAGAGTAGGACTCGTCGACCACGCCGGTAGCAGAAACGAATCTGCGCGCGCCTACCGATCAGTGGCGGGGACTATTTCCCCCGAGTATGACGATCCGGCGTGTGCATGTGCATGCTCATTAGGCACTCGATTGTGAATATGTATATGTCCCACATAGATGTCTGTGGTTTCTTTTATTGTTATGAAAATATAGCCAAAGACTTTGCCGTACGGGGCCCGGAATGGTAGAAGTTTAAGTTTTTCAAAGGACACGTAAGGCTCGAAAAACTCAGATTCAAATACTTCGGTCCACTCTCCGGCATTAACACTCAGCTGAGCTTCAATTGGAAAATGGTTCCCCGAATCTCTAACATCTCTATATCGCGGGGCTTCACTTTCTGAATTGTAAGTCGAGACCTTATTATTTAGTTTTATTATTGTATACATAGAATAGGGCCAAAAAATAGGACGACGATAATGAGGACCCGGTGTTTGCAGCCATTTGGGTTCTCCATGAGCTGGTCTGAGTAAATCAGTAACGGTAGTTGCATCCTTAAATGTTACGGCAACCTGCCGCAGTGGTGCATTGAATATTGTTTCATGTGGAGCTGACATCATACCGGCTGCATCTAATTTTTTGGGGGGGAAAATCGACATTTAGGAAGTTTTCGTACACACAGTGGTTGTTTAAAAACTACGTCACAATGATAGGATAATATCTTTCTCTAAAAAATAGATGTGTCACGAAAATCTCGAAAGCATTATTGTCGCTTTTTCTCAAGGTGTCATTCTACTATCTCACTTTTGAAAAATCTATTTGTTTTTTCAATTTTTTTACAGGTTATATATTCAGAAATATTATATGAAAATTTCACATAAAAATTCGGAGTCTTTCTATACTTTTGAGAGCTTGGAGCAAAAGTGCGTAGAGAGTTGGGCGCTTGCGTAGAGCATCCGAACGCGGCTACTTATGTTTCAGTGGTGGCAATTGTTTTCAATGCATATCCGGAATTATATATATATATATATATATATACATATATAACTCTTTTAATTTTTAGTTATTCAATCCGGAACGATACTACGGTCAAAGGGGGGTTCATCGTGTGTTCATCGGTTAGAATTACAATTCAATATAATTCAATATGATAATAAATTTATTATATTTATATATTTTTTATATGTATTTATTTTTAAATGCGTATATGTGAAGAAAATATTGCACTTCTAAGAATTTATACGGAGCAGGGATCGCTGATTGAGTGTAAGTAACTTTTTCTTACAATTTTTATGTTCTGAAAACTT
>JAABKJ010005710.1:0-22728 GCA_011634705.1 Andricus grossulariae | reverse complement strand
CCCCCATGTAATCATTAGTAATAATATACATGACCCCCTACCCCTCTATGATGATTACGTAATATATGGACGGCCCCTAATAATTTATATCTAATACTGAAATTTTAAGAATATTTTCCTCGAAGATTGAAGATCACATTTTTTGGAAAAGCAGATTAGGAAAAATATAAATAAGCCTGCTACAATGAAAACAGATCTGAGTAAATTTTTTCAAATCTGACAGGTCCACGAGTTAAGCTGTTTAATTTCCCGGGCGGAGCGCTCATCAACTCGGCCATAAAAGTCGATCACTGTGGGTCTGCACACTATAAACTCATAAAGCATACCCTTTCACGGCAAAGCGATCTATAGTTATATTTCCCTTTTTCAGAAAAGTGAGTAATAATAATTCAAGGGACGCTAACTAATCCTGTTATCAAGTCACATCGATGAAATGAGCTGAGATTGCACTTTTACGATCGACTCTTCACTTACCGAAATTCTCAGCTTTTGCAATGACAACATTCAAAAACGATGGGCCACCTCTAAATATTGTTTAAAATTATATGGAAAAAAATCTGGCTTCTAAAATCGCATGAAATACCGTTATATGCCTTTCGATCCTAAGAAAACAAAGTGTTTTTTTTTCTGGTCACCCTACTACATATATTTTTACAATGGACCTAACGAGTGCCACGAATCAGTTTATTCTAAGATGAATGATAGGTGAGGTTAGGACGCCCAGGCGACGAAGGAAAATATCATGGATGTTTGCTAAATATTATTCATGGTTATAAATATTCCTTATAAACAAGAAGACTCAGTGAACATCAGTATCACATTGCATTATCCGAAAATGCATATAAAAATACAATTTATTTAAAAATGTATCACCACAACAAAATGAATTATGACCTGGGTCCATATCAAGTCACATATGGCAAGTATATTTGCAGCATGCCTCACGTGCGGAAAAATCATATCCGCGGCATTTCACATCTGCGCATTCTCTTCCGAGCAGATTGCACCTATTACGAAATCTCTTACCAGCAGATTGCAACTTGTGTGACAAGTTTCCTGAACCCAATTGAACCGCTGGATAGTGTAAGGGCATACCAGCCCTATGCATTGACGTTAGTTCACGCAGCTTCTTGGCGTAAGCTGAGTTGTAGGTGGCGCTGGATGGCATGTAAACCTGAATTTGTCAACAAAGACATGGCAGATGTGCAGACAAGCTCTGTTTTTACCATTTTTATTTAATTAGAACGTGTTTTGACAAATGATTTTAATTCTATATTATTTAGAAAATTAAGAAGGAAAGAGATCCCCCAAAGAAAAAGAAACTCCGGAACACGGGAATAGAGGAAAAGACAGAAAAAAGCGGAAACCGGTGTATAGCTCCGGAATGTACTTCGGGTTATGATTCCAATCCTACGAAAGTAAGTGTTTTTCTTGTGCCAAAAGGTGAAGAAAATGTCAAACTAAGGCAGAAAGCAATACGACGCGACGATATAATTTCAAAATCGGGTCATAAAGTGTGTCAGTTGCATTTTTCTCCAAAAGATATTTTATTGGAACGAAAAGTAAAAGCAGCTGATGGAAGAACTGATGTCTTCGAAGTAGTAAGTTTATAGTGTTTATTTTTTATTTAAAAACTTATAAATTTATTTTCTTTTTTTTCACATAAACTTATTTTAAAGTAAACTAAATATTGTATTTCTATATTTATTTGTTAATTGGATTTAGAGGTTAAGTATGAATTTTATACGCAGAGTTTATTTTCACTTATATATTATGTCAATTCAAATTAAACAAATATATAAATAAAAACAGAAACTACACATTCAGTCTCTAAATACAATTGAATAGTAAAATTAGAATTTCAATATTTAGTTTACTTTAAAATAAGTTCAAATTAAAAAAAATATATAAATATAATGTATTTCTAATTTTATTCTTAAATTAGATTTGTAGACTGAATACGTATCTTTTATTTATACATTTTTTCAACTTGAATTGACACCACATATTCAGCCTCTGAATCCAATTTAATAATAAAATTATAAATACATGATTTAGTTTTTTTTTAATTTGAAATTATTTTAAAGTAAACTAAATATTGCATTTCGAATTTCATTATTAAATTTAATTTAGAGGCTAAATATGTAGTTTCTATTTTTATTTATATATTTGTTCAACTTGAATTGACAAAATATATGAGTAAAAATAGACTCCGCGTATAAAATACATACTTAGCCTCTAAATCTAATTAAGAAATAAAATTAGAAATACAATATTTAGTTTACTTTCAAATAATTTTATGTGAAAATAAGAAAATAAATTCTATAAGTTTTTAAATAAAAAATAAATACTATAAACTTACTTCTCGTTCCAACAAAATATCTTTCGAAGCAAAATTCAACTGACACACTTTATGACACGATTTTAAAATTATATCGTCGCGTCGTATTGCTTTCTGCCATAGTTTGACATTTTCTTCACGTTTTGGCACAAGAAAAACACTTTCGGAGGATTAGAATCATAACCCGAAGTACATCCCGGAGCTATACACTGGTTTCCGTTTTTCTTTCTTCTCCACTATTCCCGTGTTCTTGATTTTCTCTTCTTTTGGGGGGTCTCTTTCCTTCTTAATTTTCCTCATAATTTAGAATTAAAATCATTTGTCAAAACACTTTCTAATTAAATAAAAATTGTGAAAAACAGAGCTTGTATGTACATCTGCCATGTCTTTGTTGACAAACTCAGGTTTACATGCCACCCAGCGCCACCTACAACTCAACTTACACGAGAAAGCTGCATGAACTAACCGAAATACACGGTCGATGCATAGGTCTGGTACCTCTACATGCTAAAGTTGGGATCACTGGCAGCGTCGATTGGCGTAAAAAAATAATCAAGGATATCTGAAACGTACTTTTTGCTCTCCTGAAAGTATTTTTCCCTGGAACTTACATGGTTCTGCCGTGACACCCTTCAAAATTATTTTAATGAAATTTATTTAATCTTTCAGAACCTGGGTTTTACGAAAATGGGAAATTTGGCATTCGACTGGAGAATGTAGAGCTTATAGTGAAAGCCAACACAAAGTACAATTTTAACAATCGAGGCTACCTTACGTTTGAAACTGTAACATTAGTTCCGATTCAAAGCAGTTTATTAGACATTGATCTGCTCAGTGAGGCAGAGGTAAGTTTACACTTCAATATAAGAAAGTACTAATATGTTTTGTCTTTGAAGAGTTACCCGAGGAGTTAACCTTTCTTGAAACCTGGCGTACACTAGTGTGGTCCAAAATAAGTGGGCCCTTGAATTTTCACGGGCGCTGGCAAATATGTATAGCCTAGCCGAAAAAAAAATACCTATTGTTTTTAAATTCATTTTGCAGCCCTTGGAAAGCACACAGTGCTCTTCAAGCATCAATAAGTGACTATTCATAGTTTCCAAAATTACTTTTCGTGGAATCTTAACTGATTTTTTTCTCGAGATATCTCGGAATTACGTTTTGCGAAACTTACTGCGAGTATATCGTAATATATGTTGTTGGGTACTTATCAAAAAGTCGTATTTTTGAATTTTGCAAACGCTACTCCCTGAATTTCTTCCGTTTGGTGATAAATGCTGCCATAAATTGAAACGACTCCTAAATATTTTTTCCATCTGATAATATGCACAGGACTTCTTCTACAATATGAAGAGAGTATTTTACATTACGAATACATTTAAAAAATATTTATCCTGTCGATAAAAAAATTTTGAATTTCGAAATGCACAAGAAACACACATTTTTATAGTTTAAAGATTCCTACAGTACTGCAAGATGTATTTTTATATATAATTTATCTATAAAGGATGTAAGCGAATACTAAATCTTGATTTCGGTGTAATTCTGCGTTTTTATAAGTTTCGATATGTTTTTCTGTACCAATTTCATTGAAGTTTTAATTGCTGAAAATAAGACTTCATACAAATAAGAATAGGAGGTGTGCCTTGGAAAATAGGGTAAAATTACATAAATTATATGTAAAAATGATAATAGAATTAAAATAATACAAGCACAAAAAACTTAGTAATTGGATTCTTTTGCTTTTATTAGTTTCATTCTATTGTCATTTCTAACTGAAGTGTAGATTATTTTACTCTAGTACACGAGGCACCCCCCTCCCCCCCATTCCTATTGATTTCAAGCCTTATTATCAGCAATTAAAAATTAAATTAAATCTGTACAGAAGAACTTACCGAAACTTATAAAAACGCAGAATTGCACCAAAATTGACATTAACTATTAGCTTCAATCCTTTTTGGGTAAATTTATGTAAAAATACATTTCGAGTACTATACGAATCTTTCAACTGCAAAAAATAAATCTTTTTTTTGTGGATTTCGTAATTCTAGACTTTTTTCTGTCCCCGGAATAAGTATTTTTAATATATTTGTTACGAAGAATATTAACGACGGCATTAGCTGTGCAGTGAACATCGACTCGGAAAGAGTCAAGGTGTCAAGCCATTTCGAGCGCGGATAGCACTCGGATGGGTGACAGTCTGCGAAGTACGACCAGGTTGTGTATTCGCTGTGTTTTAACTAATGTCGAGCGGGAGGTTTGAAGCCGGGAATGATTGTGTGCATTCGATGTTTGGGGTCGAATGTCTGCCTTCAACTTCGACTGTCGAAAAACCGGTTGAACTCGGGAGGTGGTTTTCTGCAGTTTTCCTCTCCCCCGGAGAAACGTCAAGGCAAATCCGAGTACTTCTAATAAAGTCGCATGCAGACGCGGGTCATCATTTGTGTGATTAAATTCATACAGAGATAAACCTACCATAGTAAAGAAAAATTCTCACGTCTCCATACCCGGTAACAAATGGAGTCCTAGCATCTCGAATAGTACGTCTGGGAAATGAAACTTAAATTAGTACAAGAAATGCGGCTAAAGTTATCGAGAATAGGCCTTTGTTTTCACCGGGACTTTACGCAGTGAAAATTGGAGTCCTAGCACCTCGAGTAGTACAGCTGAGGAATGGGACTTTAATTAGTACCAGAAACGCAGATAAAGCTACTGAGAATAGGCCTCTGTTTCCAAGCAAGACGGCACGCATTAAATGTTAAGTGCGTGATCAGCTACATAACATCAAATAAAAAATTCACTGCGAAAGTTAGGGCAATTGCTCGAAACTTAAGGAAAGCAAATCACACCTTTCCACCTTTTCTACTCATCTTTCACGTGTGTTCAATCAAAAGTCATGTACCGTTAAAAATCCGCCTAGTCGAGAAGAGATTCAAATCTTCTGGGAGCAATTATATGAAAATACTTATCAGTTAAATGAAGACGTTTCAGATATATCACTCTTTCGTAACTTTTGCCAAAGGCAAAGGTTATGAGGTCCAGAGGAAGAATGTCCACTGATTACTGCTGAAGAAGTAAAGATAGTTATCGCTAGAAGTAAGAACTTTTCAGCGCCAGGGCCAGATAAAATCAACAACTTTTGGTGGGAGAAGTTCACTTGTACGCACCAAGATCTAGCGCGTATATTTACTACTTTCTCAAACGGAGACCAACCCATCCCGCAGTAGCTAGTGGAAGGACGTACGGTATTAATCCCTAAGACCGGAGATTTGTCAAGTCCAAAGATCTACAAGCGCATAGCGTGTTTAAATACTAGCTACAAGCTATTCACTGGCATCCTCAAAGAGTGGACATTAACATTTATCGAGCCGGTATGGAGTGAAATAAATGAACAACGTGGATGGAACAGAGGGCTGGCAGGCTGCAGGAAAACCTGTTAATAGACAAATGTATTACCCAGGACTTGATCTGGTATCGACGCAAGCTGTCAATGGCTTGGATTGACTACCGTAAGGCATTCGATAACACGAAACATGAGCTACTTATCAAGCTCCTTGAGTGCCTGGAGGTGCATCCCAAAATAGTGAGATGCATAAAAGAGCGTATGCTCTTGTGGTGGACTAGATTTGTCGTAACACATCTAAGAGGGGGTCTTCCAAGGAGACTCTCTAAGTCCGATACTTTTCCGCACCACCCTCTTGCCTCTATCTATTGTGCTTCGAGGCAAAAACTCTGGATACCTATGTGGCCCGCCGAACAGAAGAGAATATAAGGTCAACCACCTTTTATACATGGACGACCCTAAACTCTTTGCTTCTTCAAAACAGGACCTTAGCATCCTTGAGGTGGCGGTAAGTAGATACTCTAAAGCGATTGACATGAGCTTCGACTGGACAAGTGTGCCTGCGTCCACCGACACCACGGAAGACTAGAAACTACATCATCGCATGACGATCAGGATGTTCAACTCATAGGCAAAAATACCATTCAACATCTTGGTAATGGAGAAACACATACATATCTTGGAATACCGCAAGCGGAAACGCAGGCAACTAATATTCTGGCCGTTCTTATACTGCTCTACAAGTTTGGTGCAGTAAAACGGAACGTCGATGAGTTGAAGCAACTTGACCGAAGCACACGCAAGATGATAACAATCCATCGAAATCATCATTCTAGATCTTCCATACTTCGAATATATCTCCCTCGAGATAAAGGGAGTAGAGGCTTGCTAAGCTTGGAATGTCTTTATCGAGGAACGGTTCTGGCTACAGCCTGCTCAATTTTAAATAGCACAGATTCTCTTATGCGACTCTTACATCAACATGAAGTCGCCAGTGCTGCGGAGTTTCTATACCGTGCCGCAGATAGGGCCACAGAGGAGCTTCTATTAAGAGAACAAGCTGACAAGCCCCTTCATGGTGAATTCTACGGCATTATACGTAGAGAAGAGCTGTCGATGGGTCTGTCCAACATGTTTCTCATGTCTGCTGGATGGAGATCGGAGACTGAGGGATTTCTTTTTGCCTGTCAAGACGGCGTTATAGAAACCTTAATTTACCGCAAGCGCATAATGAATGTACCTGTAGGCGATACTAACTGCGGAGCGTGCAAGCAAGAGCCAGAAGCACTTGGACATGTTCTCAGTGGATGCTCAAAGTATGCATGCTACGGATACATAGAGTGACATAACGCAGCTCTAAAAGTGCTATATTACCATCTTAGACACTTCTATGATGTTGATCTATTTTTCCCGTCTTGCCATACGCCCAGAAACGCGAAACTCAAGCCCGTTGTGGAGAATGATCAGTGTAAGATCTACTGGAATTTCTCATTCTTCACCACTCAACGTATCAGTGCTAAAAAGCCTGATATTGTCCTCCAAGATCTAAAGACCAAGATCATTTACGTGATTGAATTCTCGGCACCAGCTGATGGTAACATCACGGCAAAGGAGGAAGAAGAACGGGCGAAATATCAAGCACTTCTTTTCGAGCTGAGCAGACCGTACCAAGGCTACAAAGTCCATCTTGTAGTTCTCAAAATCGGCTGTCTTGGTGGTATGAAAGCTTCATTTCTCAGCCAACTCAACAAAATCCCGGCTTGCCAGCGTCAGGCTTAGTCCATCGCGAGCCGGCTGCACTTCATCTGGTCCGTCAACACTGTTCCTCATAACATTCTACAAAGATTGGTAGCTCTAAAAATGTATCCAGAGGTGAAACTTTCATCTCCAACTGTGCCGTGTGCCGCGTAAGGTCATTCGCGGCTAGAGACCGGACTCCAAGGAACAGTGTTGTACGAAGTCTCTCGCGTGAATTTCCCGCTCTTGCTTACCTTCTAGGACAGAAGGAGCAGAAGTGGATGACGTACACATTCCAGTTGCGTCGGGATTGGTTGCTTTAAGAAACCATGATCGTAGCTTTCGGAGCCTACAACTTCTCACATAATCGCACTAGAAGATGTTATCGCTAATGTGGAGGACATCAGGACTAATCTGCACATCTCAGAAGACGGAGCAATGGAGATTAAACAACAGGTTGATTTGGCGCAGAAAAACGACTTTAATGAACATCAATTAGAGGAAGCCGCGTCACACGATAAAGGAGCGACAATTTATGTTCTTCCCCACCCTGCTGATGATCCAACACCACTACATCATCCAGAGGTAGATCGCCTAATTCAGTCAGAGCCAGAAGCAGAAGTTCAGCAACCAAGAAGGCGATTAAAATGGACATACCGTATGAACACAGAGGTTATGCGCCTTTATTTTTTGGCAGAGAAAAGTGGGCAAAGTGTATGGAGAGAACACCGTCGAATCTTCCTACTTAAATACCCAGAACTAGCCACAAGAATAGATGAGCAGTATCTAGCAGACCGAAAACTCTCAATATCTGTAAACGGAGTTGCTTTCGGCTGTTAAAATTGCAACCATCAAAATAGAAGTGAAACAGCAGCTTCCGGCTGATGAATTCCCTTTGGAAGATGTGGACAATGAAGACCTGATAGAAGCTGAAGGCATAGGTGCTAAGGATAATGAACATCAAGTACCGGATCCACTAGAACCACATCCGGACATTAATAACATTGATGCAAACAGCGAAATCCTAGAAAAACTGCAGCACCTTGAAAGGAATTTTGGTCATGCTTTACTAGAGTTCAGAAATGAAGAACCAACACAAGAACATTCTCTGCCCAATATGAATATCACAAAGGATCTGTTTGCACTAATAGGACACCTGAACAGCAAGGGCTTACATATGCATTTGAACGCAGCACTAACTGCGTTTGAGGTGCAAACTCTTGTGTACTGTGCAGCTGTAGCAACCGTTAGAGCGTTGGGGCCCAAAATTAAGCCTACAAATGCAGTCTTTGTTCAAGGAAGGGATCGAGATCCAATAAAACCAGAAAGCTTATACACCATGTTACTAAAATCATGCATCCTCGGTACATCGATACATTGACAGAAGCAATATTGGCTGAGATTATAGACTCCCAACGGCAGAGACTTGAATGTGTTACTGCTAGACTGCGTCGGTACAAGAAAAGAAGTGCAAGAAGGGAACAAAATCGAACCTTTCAGGCAGATGAAAGAATATTCTATCCTGAACTGAGTGTCGAGCAGAATAATCAGCAAGATACCGGAGTCCCTCAATTGGAAGACATGACTAACTACTGCTGACTAACATCACAGCTTCAGATGTTTCAACAGTTTTGAAAAGGGCAAGTTACTGGAAAGCTCCAGGTCCGGACATGTTGCACAACTTCTGGTACAAGTACCTGACAAGTGTGCATCCTGCGTTGGCAAGGTGTTTTCAGAAGATCATCGAAAACCCAGATCTGATGCCAGGCATTATGCTGAAGGGTACTACGTATATGTGGCCTACAAAACCAGACGCTCAAAATCCATCTGAATTTATACCGATAGCCTGTCTTCCAACAATTTATAATTGCCTCACAGACATCATTGCAGAAAAGGTATATTCTCACTGGAACGAGAATAACATCCTTACAGAACAACAAAAAGGATGTTGCAAAAACTCGCGAGGCAGTAAAGATCTAGTCACTATTGACGCTGTTACCATTACGCAAGCTCGTAAACACGTATTTTGATCATGGACAACCATTTACAACAACAAGTATAATTAGATTAATATGCATTACGACGGATATCATTCAAGGAGACTCCCTTAGTGCATTGTGGTTCTGTTTACCGTTGCACGCATTGAGCAAAACACTAAATAGCATGTCTCATGGTTTTCGAATACATAATAAGGAGGATGGTCATCAAGTGACCCATCTTCTGTAGATAGATGACCTGAAGCTATACGCTAGTTCGGACCAGAAACTGCAACAAGTGATTGATTTCACAAAGCAGTTTTCCAATGATATCCACATGGTGTTTGGACTAGATGAATGCAGAGCAGTGCATTTCACCAGAGAAGAATTAGGGACCGCAGAGCTAGAGAACGAATTCGAGAATGACATCGAAGCAATGGCTGAGGGCGAATCATATAAATATCTGGGTACTCTCGAATCTGAGGGTATTGAGCATACGATAGTTAAGAAAAGCCTAACGAGTGCCTTCTCTGCAAAACTCCTATTGATACTGAAGAGTTCTCTTAACTCGACAAACAAAATCGGGGAAATCAACACCTATGCTATCCCTGTCTTCACTTACTCCTTTGGGCTGATAAAATTGTCTAACAGCGACCTTGATATGTTAAACAGAACCGTCCACGTAGAAATGACGAAACTATTTTAACAACAAGCGAGATGTTGCGCTTTACAGAACCATCTGATGAGCCGTCGCGGACATTTTTCTAGGGATGATCCCGAAGGAAAAACCCCTAAGCGGAGGCGTAACAAGCGTGCCAAAAGTTGAATGGCACCTGGGTGAGGTGTCTTACACGATGACTGTGAGTTACTGGGCGACCTACGGAAGAGTGCAGCCTTAGCCTTGCATACGAGGCTCTGCAAGCATAGACAAACCCTTTCCCTAGCTGCTCCTGGGAACAATAATGACACGACCAAACCCACTTGCAAATGCGGTTCAAAACGATCGAACGCGCAAAGCATCCAACAATGCTTTTGCAAACAGTGCCGATCACCTTAGAGTTCGGGGTGTTGAAAATAATTTGGATGGCAACACGACGCTGAACCGGCAAAACTCTCACATTGAGTGGATGAATCGACTCACGGATGACTTGGCTGGACTGCTACGATGCCTGCATTATCCCTGTTCGCGGAGTCTTCATCGCGCATATGCACACTCTGTGGCACCAGAAACACCCAGAACTTCATCACGTTTTGCAACAGTTTTTGCGAAATCAAGCTGCCTGCTTCTCGAAAACGGGAAATTAATGCAGAGCTCTTCCCCAACCTCTGCAGGACCATAGGTTATGAAGATCTTCTAGTGGAAGAAGTTTACTTCTACACGCCAATATCTGGCCCACATCTTCACTTTACATTGAGAGTCGGGGACAACTAGGCAGTGACTACTGTTAGGATGAATTATACTCCTACCGAAGAAAGGCGACTTCTCCATTCCAAGGGACTAAAGGACAAAAACTTCTCTGAACACGATGTATAAGATCTTTATAGCTATCCTGACCGGCCACATTGTTCGGAGAAGTGGACCTGTATGGAGAGAGATGTACGAACAACATGGCTCGAAAAAAGGTGCATAGAGAGATTGATGCCCCTTTAAAAAACTAGATTCACAATCTCATCTGGGAATTATTCTGTGACAATGAACAGCATCACCTTCCAAAGGGCCGTCTTTCAAGTCGACACCATGAGCCCTCTTCTCTTTTGCATCACACTTCTGCCACTATCTCTCGCACTACGCAATTTTCCTTGGTACTTCTGCGGCAACACTAATCTTCGCGAGCATAAGGTTACTCATGTATTTTATATGGATGACCTGAAGATCTATGCTTCTAGTGCAAGTCAGCTTCAGAGTGCTTTAAGTCTCGTCGAGAGGTACGCAAGAGAGATTGGTATGGACTTTGAATTGGACAAGTTTGCCAAGATTGATCTGAAGCGAGGACGAATTACTGGCGTTTCCGAGGACCCTGAGCTCGTGGGTATAAGTGTTATTAGACACCTTGACCTATATGTAGAAGTGCCTGAGAGCCGCAATCAGACATGACATCAATGAGGAAGGCTCTCTGAAGCAAATAGAAGCGTCTCGTGCGTCGGCGTTGAACAAGGTATCTACGACTAACATGCTTGCCCTCTCAGTTCTACTCTAGTCGTTTGGGTTGGTTCCATTAATCATAAATTTGTTAAGTTAATTACTTTTCTTGTTATTAAACTACAAACATAGGCATGATAAGCGTACGCAGAGACCGAACGAGAGGCCTACGAAAGCGAGCCCCACCACTTACCACTATAGCTGTACGTGACGTGTCCGTGAGCTACACTGGCTCGTGCATAATAGTGTAATGGTAAGTGGAGTGGGTGCTTTTCGTAGACGCATCCTCACTACTCAAATGCTGGCTTGCGGACTTTTCTACGATCGCTTCTACGATCGCCATCAAGCTGGGCGCGGACTTCCAAATCTCCAATATCTTTATAACCGTATTATTCTGGGCGCAGGTCACATCGTCGCAAATGGAAGAGATCCCCTCCTAAAAATGACCAGGGATGATGAGATGATTGGCAAAGGAGCGTTTTTTCACAAAGCCGCGGAGCAAGCGGCCGAGACCCTTGGCCTGACACTTTACCGTAGAAGTGAGGAAAGTGCATTACTCCGTCTAGATACCTCACTTCTAAAATCCGAAGTAAAGTAAGCCGAGGTCGAAAACTTCCACCAACAGCTCCTCGAAAACAAAATGCACGGAAACTTTTACCGAAATATAGAAGATCAGTCCTTGTCGGAGGAGCTAACATTTGCTTTCCTCAAATCATCCATACATAATTCAGGGAAAGAGGGTTTCGTTTCTGCGTGTCAGGACGGTGTCCTTTCCAACCTAATATATTGTAGCCCCATTTTTCGTCAAGAAGTTCCCAGTGATAGATGTAAAGCGTGTCATGCACACGCTGAGTACCTAGAACACATACTTTCCAGGTGACCCAGTCACGCGGAAACGTCGTATCTCTACAGATACAATGCGGCCCTGAGAGTATTTAACTACCATCTTTGTCGCTCTTTCGGTGTTGCCCGCTACCCTAATCCGCGGGAGATAGAGTCAATTGTCTAGAAAGACAAGTGCCAAATTTTCTGAAACTACGAATTTCGGACAGCACTCTCCATTGCACACTCGAGGCCAGATATCGTTCTCCAGGACTTCGAGAAGCGAACTATATTCGTGATCGCATTCTCGGCTCCGGCGACTGTACCCAGAATATTCAGTTAAAATTACTCTCCTTATTCTCGGACGACTTCTCGAAATGACTGTCCTTGCTCTCGAAGGTGCGAAGCTATCACTGATTCGTAACTTCAAACCCATATCCACGTGTCCAAAACATGGCGAGGCACTTGCGAGATGGATGCAGAAGGCTGTCATCCTTGGGTCGCTCCGTGCCCCCAAGATACACGAGAGTTTCATCGGCCTGTCGCGAGACGTGGCCATAGATGTGATTTACCTCGGTTTGACTGAGAGCCAGTGTCATTTTCATGGATGGCATTTGCTTCCAATGGGACCATGCGGTGATTGTTTAACCTGTTTTTTTTATTATATATATTACAACGATTATTACCATAATTAGTTCTTGTTAAAAGCTATGTCTTTGTCAAAATAAAAAAAAAAAATAAGTTCATTATAGATCAATTTCTATTTATAATTGAGCTGCACAAAATAATGTGCGTACGTAAGTAATTATAAAAACATTGAAGAATTAACATTTAATTGTTTTCCTTAAATTGACGCAATTATATAATTATGTTGTATCGTTTGAAATTATAATTTTGCGAAGAAATTATTATTTACAACAATTAATATTATTGTTTAAAGGTATAAGTTTAGATTTTTAGATAATTATTGCATATTTTGAGTTTATAAAAGTCACATATCTCTATTAACCTTCATGAAAAGAAATACCGATTAAATACAGCTTTTAGTGTAACAGATTTTTGTATTTTCCTAGTGTGTACCCGTGAGTTTATACCTGCACTATTTTTGGACTGCTGAAGTAGACACCATTTTCTCATGTTTTATGTAAGCATAGCTGTCTTTACTAGCAAACTAGCTAGCTGAACGTACTCATGGACTTTATTTAATTTATGAGATATGTGCACTTCAACCAGTTTCGTCTATATCAGCTGTCGGCTCGCTATTGACCTGATCAGGGTACCCTGAACAAGCTGACCAACGACCTAATTTCTGGTCAGCTATCCGCATGTCTGGCCAGACCAACCCTTGCACCAAGGTAGTCCAGACGCCCTATGCAATTTCGCGCAGAAATCGATACCTAAATTTTGACTTCGGATTTGTGTAGTGTTAGCATGTACAGATAACAAAAGCTTATATGACAGCGTCAGACTCCTAGGACCAATGGTGTCTGTAAGCAATCGATAAAGATAGCAAAAGCAGATTTTTGGTTTCTTGCAACGAACCTGTTTGTCTGACAGAAAAAAAATTTAGTTAAAAAAATGTTGGTTTCACAAATATCTACAAAATGACGTCGTATGTTGAGACTCGTTCATCTGTTCACTTGGATACAATTAAAAACTGTCGGAAATCGCCTTCCTTAAATATGCAATTATTTTTGCAATAATTAAGCAACAAGTTTCAAACTTTTAGAAAAGATGCCCCCTCGGCTTGTATGTTTGCAGGCAAAAATATATGATCCGAGCGAATTGCGAAATGTTCAAAGTTGGCGAAATCATGTTTTTGGAAGATTGCGATCAAGGTATTGGTTTGCGACAAAAAGTTAAATTATAAATTGAGGGTGTTAAAAAGATCTTTAATTTGGTAGGTCGCACATTGAGATTGTTTAATTTGTTCCATCACAAAGTCATAAAAACCGACAAAAATGGCCGTTTTTCAAAATGTAGTTATTTTTGCAAAAAATACATGCACTCCTATTAAAGTTTCTGAAAATGTATGTTTTGTTAAGCTAAAAGTATACGCAAAATTTCAGCTCAAAATATTAAACAGTTTTTGAGAAAAGCTATTTGATATTTAAAAAGGTACTGTTGTTTCGGTGGGCCTAATTTTGTTTAGGCGGTCGCAAAGCCATAAAAGTGGACAAATTTTAATTATGAAGATTTCTAGTGTCATGTACGCTTAACCGCTTATTGATTTTTAAGTACTAAGTACCTTAATAATGACTGCAAAGGAATACTACGTTTTTGTCTCGTAAATAAATGGAATAACTTCTGTAATTTTCCTCATAAAAAATCGGCGTTACAGTCAATTGAAACTTACAATGTTTACATGATTTTAAGATGAAAATATTTTTGTACCTTAATTTGGGGGGGGGGAGTTAATTTTTTTTGTTATGAGAATTATTGCAGTCGTAATTTTCAAGATACACAGCTAAAATTGTTTTTAATTATCATTTACGACCAAGGTTGATCACATTGTATGACGGCGGAGTGGGGGAAGCTGCTTCCGCCTGGTACACGCTGAGATTGAATTCGCGATTTCAAAATGTAACAATTGGAAAAATCTCATGAAAGAATGTACATATCGAGATGTTCTTTTTTTAATTTCAGCTAACTTTTTGCGCTGATTACAATATTTGCATTGAAAGCTCGGAAAAAGCACGTATCATGCTTGAAAGGCAAGTGTACTTTTTTATATTTTCACTAATTGTACCATTTTTGAAATAATTCTTCGATGTAATGTAAGCACTATTTTGGTATATTAAAGTTTATTTATCAATTTAACAAAAAATGTAATACTGCTTCCATTGCATTGAAGAATTATTTCAAAAATTGTATAATTAGTGAAAATATGAAAAGTAGACTGCAATAATTGGCATAAAAGAAATGAACTCCCCCCCCCCCCAATTAATTGTTCTGTGGAGCTGTCTGCGGTAATCGTAGTGTAATCACGAAGAATCTCCCATAAATTGATTTCACGCACGCCCTATCAAACACTGAGCAGTACTTTTTTCGAGTGCAACGGAGTTTTTCACATCGGTTTTGGCTGTTCCTGATCTTCAACCCACTGTCGCTTTCTTGTATGGCTCCCATAGAGGCACCATTTCTCATCTCCGGTAAAAATATTGTCCAGACAATGAAAATGACGCTTTCTCGACAAAAGTTGTATGCGACAGTCTACCCTGCATTGACGATTGGTATCTGACAAATTATGCGGAACACACTGATTCAACTTCGAGACTTTGTCAGTGGCATGAAGGGCGTTTTAGATGCTTGTCTTAGAGCATCCTAATGTTAATGCGAGAGAGCGTGTCATTTCAAGTGGATTAGCATCAATAAGAGAGCGCAAGAGGTTTAAGTCCACCTCGAGAGGAAAGTGCATTTGGCCCAATCACATGCACAATATTGCGATATGCATTGGCTGCACTATGGCCTAATTCAAACTCGTAATGAAACGCATGGTGTACGTGTAATTCAAGTTTTCGCATTTTTGTAGGTCTTCACTTCAGCGATTCTTATACAGAACTACTGAGGTTGAGTTTGCATCTAACTACTTATATAGCCGCATCTCAGAATGTTCTAGAACATTTATAATTTTCTAGGAAATTCACGTAAAATATCGATAAAGACTTTCTGGCCAACCCAATACTACTGCAATTTTAAACATACGAAACTGAAACTTACATGAAGTATACAATAAGAGCAGTACGATTTGTTATAAAATTTAAGAGGCAATGCATTCTTATTTTGTTGTTGACCATGATGACTGATTAATGATTATATTAAACGAATTTACGCAGTGTATGGTGGCGCAGTGGGGGAATCGTTGGTGTCGGTCGGGCGCTCGCGCCAGAATTGAATAGACGCGTTCAAATTTAAAAAAGTTTAAATATCTCAGTAACCAGTTGACATATTAAGATTTTTTTTTTGTAATTTGGGTTAGTTTTTCGTGCTTGTTACAAATATGTTGCGGAATTCTAAAAAAAATGTGTGTAACTGCCTGCAATGTAAAAATATGTTATTTATGTATCTTCTAAATTTTGCAAACAATTGATCGTTCATTGAATTTACTGTAAAGTATACCCTATTTTCAACAATATCTGCATCCGAAAAATTACTCTAGCGAAAAAAATGTAGAAAATCCTTAAAATTTTGTATAATAACCAAAAAAATGTATGTTTCTTTTTTTTCATCTGCATAAATAAAGTTATTACGTGGAAAAAAGTCTAGAAGATATTCTTTTTATACTGTTTCATTTATATCCTTAACAATAAATTACTATTAACATTACAAATACTAACAATATTAAAATATTAATGCAGTTTACGTATTTTAGTATCATTCCAAGCATTCCAATCATCCCTCCACCGAAAAAATTTCAAAACCTGACACCCATTAATTAGACCTTTACTTGTAAAACTTCTCTTTGCATGAGAAGATAAATGAAATAGTGTAAAAAGAATACCTGCAGCGCTTTTTCCACATAATAACTTTATTTTTCAAGATTAAACAAGAACATTAATTTTGTATGGTTATCAGACAACATTTTAAGAATTTCACACATGTTTTTCGCTAGGGTAATTTTTGACATGTAAATGTTGTAAAAAATAAGGTACATTCATGGACATAGGAATAGGAGGGAACTAGGCACGTCGTAGCGGGGACGAAATAACAAGCGGAGCGGTCTAGCGTCTTGGTTATTATATATTTATATATATATATATTTTCAGAATTTCTTAACAGATTTGTAACCAACACGAAAAGCTCGCCCAAATTAAACAAAAAATATCCTAATACGTCAATTGGTTGCTGAAATGTTCAAACAGTTTTCAATTTGAACGCGTAAATTCAATTCTGGTGCGAGCAGCCGACCGACAATTGCGTTTTCCTCACTTCGCCACCGCAGACTGCGTTAATCCTTCGCCCATAATCAGTCACCATGATCAACAACAAAATAAGAAGGCATTGACTCGTATATTTTACAAATAATAGTACAGCTCTTATTCTATACTTAATGTAAATTTTAGCTTTGCATGTCTACAATTGCAGTAGCAGTAATTGTTTTTAAAAAAATTATCTCTCCCCCTCTTGAAGTACAATACATTTTTGTTGTTGAAAATTTGAAGAAAAATAGCACCTATCGAATACATCTTATCCCGATTCCATAAAGTAAAAATTGACGAAGTTATTTTATTCGTTCATGAGGAAAAAACGTACCGTCTTTTTGAAGCCACTTTTATGTAATTTAAATATAAAAACTTGTTTTGCCGAAAAGAACGAGAATTCTTGAGGGTCGAAATTCAAATCGAGGTCTTGTGAGCATAATTCGAAAGATTACTGAATTTCTTTCGACGCAAGCAGAAATGCTACCACTAGGCCACCGCCGCTCTGTCAGAGGCGTGCCATGTGACTGACACTGGTGAATCAATGATGGCAGCCGCAATTTTCCAAAATTCATATTTTCAAAACCGGGCCCTACTTACAAAAAGCCGTGACACGTGTCGAATGAAATTCGTTAAAAAATAGTATCTTTTTTAATAACAAATGACTTTTTGCGAAAACTAATAACCAATTTGGTCTGAAGTCTTGCAAACTTTTTGAAAGTGGCAAGTGGCATATTTTCTCAATGTTTGAAACTTGTTGCTTGATTATTGTAAAAATAATTGCACATTTAAAAAAGGCAATTTCGGACGGATTTTTTTTTCAAGTAAACAAGTACAAATACAAAAACAAATCCTAACGTAGGACCCTTCATTTTATAGATATTTGTGAAACCAACCTTTCTTAACTAAACTTTTTTTCTGTCAGATAAATAAGTTTGTTGTAATAAACAAAAAACCTGTTTTTGCTATCTTTAACGATTGTTTACACACACCATCGGTGCTAGGAGTCCGACACTATGAAAATCCAAAGTCAAATGTCAGGTATCAATTTATGCACGAAATTAACCTTTTTTATATTGCGTACAGTGGGCTAAAGTGAAAAAGTCCGTGACAAAATCGTAGAACTTTTGATTGGATTGACCTAAAAGGATGAATGTTTTTGGGATTTACGGATGAATAACTGCAGAATAGAGGAAAAATATAGAGAAGCTTTGAACAAAATATTTTTGACCTTGAAAATGTAGGTTAAATTTGACATTTTCTGACAAAAATTTGTATTATTGAATGCCATGGTCGAGCAGGTATTATATCTAATATGCTATTTATACTTTTTAATATGTTTTGTCATGCCGAATTCAAATCCGGAGTTTAAATGATTTGATGAAATATTTTCACCCAAGTAAATTTGACTATTCGTCGTATTCAAGGGGTTTTGGGGTCGCTGAATTAGAATTAAAAGTCAAAATGTCAAAATTCAAAATGTCGTATTCAATATGGCGGACGAAAATTGAAAAGCGAACCGATATGGCTGAAAATTACTGCACGGGGGTTTTTCTAGCTGCTTATTTCGAATCCAAAGTCAGAATGTCAAAATTCAAGATGGAGGATCCAATATGGCGGAACAACATTATAAGAATATAACCGATTTTATCACTTATCGCTTTTCGGGGAATTTTTATGTCGCCGATTACAGATCTAAAGTCTAAATTTGAGAATTCAAAATGACGGATCCAATAGGAAAGAAAATTATAGGTCTAATCTAAAAATGTTTATATCAAGCATAGTATCGATTTCGGAATTCTCATGCTTTTGATGTTGATTTTTGTGGCTTGATGAGCTATCGAAACCAAATGCCATCATCGCATCAGTTCTGAATGATGTAAATCTTACTCTTCCAAATTTAAAGCTGCGGCATCACAATATCGCGCCGAAGATTGATTCAACATATCTTGTAAAGGGGCAAAGAAAAAAAATGTATTCAGAAAAGTGTAGGTCTTTTAATATACATGTATTGTCTTGGAAAAACAAAAGAAATAATTACCCACAACCAGTTTCAACCTTTGTTGTTTATTGTGATTGACACTCATACCTTCATTACTTTAGCATAAGGTCGAAGCGTAATAAAAATTTAAATAAAGAGAGCAAAAATGACTAATATTCGCACATCATATATAACAGCTTCATAATCGATAACTGGTAATTAATAATCGAAATCCTTAGAATAAATGTCAAGTCCAATGTAAGTTTTCAAATATATAACGTACATTATCCACGTAAACCCGATCATATTGGTCCAGCTTGGATCCGTCATTTAAAATTGTTTTATTTAGACTTCAGATTTGAGATCAGCGACCTGAAAAACTCCCGAGTAGCTATATTTAATAAAGTTGGTTATATTCTTATAATGTTGTTCCGCCATATTGAATCCGTCATTTTGAATTTCGACTTAGAATTCTAATTCAGCTACGTCAAAAACCCTTAAATACGGCGAGTAGTAATCAGAAGTTCTACGATTTTGTCACAGACTTTTTTAATTTAGCCCACTGTGGGGCGTCTGGATCAATGGGTCCTTTGTAGGAAAATGGGAATAGAATTTTAAATAAAAAAAATCTTAATTCAGCAATCAGCGATTTGTAAATAATATATTTGGGATCTACGAATTTTCCCGATTCCAGCGACATATAATTTGTATATAAAGGTTGATAATTTGAGAAATATTAAATACACAGGCATGCAAAAAAAGTGTACGGAGCCAAAAAAGCGACCCATATAGCATTGTAGTATTGGTCTAGCATAGTCAAAATCTGCATTGATTGGAATTTTCTGCTTACCACTTTTTTTATTCGAGTTTTAATTTTTAGTTCAGGTCAAATTATCCCAAGTATGCCACCATAAATCAAAAGTCGTTTTTTTTCGATGTAAAATTTATTTTTTTATAGCCCGCATAATCGAAAATATTTCCCCAAGATTTGGTCGCAAACAAAACGTTTTTTGCAAAAGTTACTAACAATGGAATATTAAAACATGATCAACATTTTTCTCGTGAACGGTTATATGGATTTCGACGATTCTTACGGTGAAATTTTTGTTCAAAAAATTAATTTCTAGAAATCTTCCTTCTAAATATAAAAACATTGAATTTGTTTAAAAAATTACCAATTGTTTTTAAACCAATTTCATTTTTGTTCTCTTAAAAGGAGACAATTTTTTGCACATTATTCTATATTTTTTCTGGAGCGAAATGCGAAAAGAAATACTAAGTAGTTTCTATTATTTCACGGGATACAAATTTTTAAGTGCGATGCGCGAGTGCTCAGAGAATTTTGTGCGTCAATCTTTTTAAAATAAGAGTAATTACTATTCTTTTAAATAAAGTTCAATTTGTTTACAAACAATTAATTTTTTGTTAATAAATTCAATTTCTTATAATCAGAAGAAAAATTTCTAGAATGAACGTTTTCAAACAAAAAAGTTCAATTCGTTTAAAAACAAATTATATTTTTTTAAGCAAATTTAATGTTTTGATATTAAGAAGAAAGGTTTCTGGTTTTTAACGTTTTTAAACCCAAATTTCAACGTAAGATTCATCAAAACCTGTTTAGCCGTTCACAAGAAAAATGTTGATTATCTTGTAACATTACATTTTCTTCGTCTATAACTTTTGCAAAAAAATTTGAGATTAAAACCTGGAGAAATCTTTTCGAACATCAGGACTATTAAAAAGTTCATTTTACAGCGAAAAAAAACTACTTTCTCTTTATGATGTCCTACTTGGGATAATTGGACCCAATAAATTCAAACTCGAATAAAAAAAAACTGGTAAGCAGAAAATTCTAATGAATGCAGATTTTGACTATGCTAGATCAAGACTACAATGCTATGTAGGTCCCTTTTTTGGCTCCGCGATTTTTTTTGTGTGCCTGTGATATTAAATTGAATATTAAGCCCCTTATCGTAGAAAAAATTGATTGTTAATTTTTTTATATTTGTCTTTATATAGTTGTCTTTATAGTTTTTATAGTTGTCTTTATAGCAGTTCAACCATGCTTACCTGGCCCTTGCGAAACTGTACTGCAGGAATGACTACAGGATAACTACAGCCGAGTACTACAGGTATACTACTACTATACCACTGGATTACACTGTAGTAATTTAGTAGTAAATTTGCCCCGTACTAGAAACTAGACCGCCACGCCACGACCGAGTACAGTGCAGGTATAAGATTTTATTGTGTGCTGGGCAGACAAAACTGCGATTATGTCCAAAATTCAACATGTCTTCAGAGCTCAAGTGAGTATTATATTGTACTACATTGAGGAGTATTAGGGATGAGTATAGTGATCAGTATAAGCGGTGAGTATTAGATGTGAGTATTAGTGATTTACGAAATGAAACTACATTTGGATACTATATTAAAAAGATATATTTTAATTCATGAAAAAAATGTTTAAATTATTGTTATGTAACATCCATTAATCTATTTATTTCACTATAAACACAACGTGCTCTACCTCTTCAAAAATCATTACCAATTTTTATGTATACAGTTTTCAATAACAAATAATAATATCAAATCATATTTTAGAGAAAATCATGTTTGATCACATATATTTTCTTGTTTTTTTTTTACAGAAACTTCGCAACTTTTAATGATGCTATGTTTGCATTTTTTTACTATTTTCAAGTGGCCAAAGGAAAAAGTTGAATAATGTTTTTACGTTGAGAAGTCTAGTGCTAGCGTTCTCAATATCCGCTTCTTATTTTTAAAAATTTTTATATCCAAAAAAAGTCAATCAGCAGAATGAATTGTTTTTTCAATATTTACATAAAGCTTTCGAAAAAATAAAACTTTTTACGCGTTTCACATTTTCTTATACGATAAGCCATTGTTTATCTACAGCCTTATAAACAATGTATTTCTTATTGCATTACCCCCCCCCCCCCATACAAGCCCTAATTTTAGAGATATTCTCGATGACAATTGTTTTACATTAATTATCATAATTATCTTATATAGCATTTTCAGTTCCTGATGCTTATTGTTGATAATAATGGTTTTGAAGACGAGCCGGTGTAAGCCTGATAATATATTCTCACCTGCCATTCATATGGTGCATTTATTAACAAGTACGATTTCTAGTACTAACTGTACTACGGCTTAGCTATGTCATAATACATGTCAGTAGTAAACTATCGCAATGCTTGATACGACTGAGAATACATTTGCAGCTTTAGATGTCCTCGTTATTAAACCATGACTAACAATGAGTAAATAACTTATATAATATAAATTCTCAGCCAATTAAAATTGCAGTTTAAGAGTGATTCTTATTTATATATATATATATATATATATAACTAAAAAATAAGGCCAACAACCACCGCAGGGTCCCACTGCGAGCAACTGCCATCTAAAAATGACACCGGCTCCCAGTAGGACCGCGGTAAAT
>JAABKJ010005709.1:0-22729 GCA_011634705.1 Andricus grossulariae | reverse complement strand
AAATCTTTCTACTGCTTTACCGTCATATTTGACGAAGAACGAGAAAATCAGCGCTCGACTTCGTAGTACGGTGAGGGAAGCACCTCGAAATGGCAGAAAATGTGATGTCCTATATATATAGTTCCCCCACTCTGGCACCACGTGCCGCATCTAGGCTTATAATATCTTTGGTGCTGTTGTCAATGTCAAAGACAGACTAATTCCAAAGTACGAAATAATATTCAGTGGGACTCCGGATCCGTTACGGTTACGAAGTCGAAAATTGAACCGACCTCTTTTTCTAACGTGTGGAGATAAAAAAAGGTCCATTTGATTTTCGAATTCGTAACGGCTCCGGAGTCCCAATGCTGATCAGATCAGGCCGATCGGCTTTAGTTGGCTTCAGACATCAAAGCCCCACTGTTGTTCGACGTGAGCTCGCCATCGTGCCTATTCGCTATATGTTTACTTCCGACTTCGACTGAACTACCGTAACCTCATGACGCACTTGCACAGGTAGACCGTTGGGGTACAGTGCCTTACCGAAACGCTCCTGTTTTGTTACGCCTTCGTGAACCCTGCACGCCCGCGCAGCTCCTGACAAGCCTACCCGCGGCACGGCGTCAATTCTCGAAAGGTGTAAATCCGGGGACGTTAAATCCGAGTTCGAATGTATTTTGCGCGTAGCCAAAAAACGTTTAGAGACCTTGAGTTTCTGCACGAGCGACTGACTGGAAGATATAAAAACGCCCCTTTCGAGGTTTCAACGATTATTTATTTTCAAGAAAAATATAGTAAAATATAGAAAATCATAGAAAATCGTAGAAAAATATAGTACATAGCTATTGAAAATGTAAGTAAAGTTTTCATAAAACTTGATTTAGATTTTCTAAACTTACCAAGTTAAGCTAGCTTGAAAACTTAATTATCTTAATTTGTATAAGCCTATGTATCTGAACTACAAACCATATTATATTTTTAAGTGATATTACCATATCAATATTATTCATAACTTGAGAAAGATATGAGATACAAGGAAGAGGTAGACATTGCTGGAATAGTTTATTCTACAATGCAATGGAAGAAATACGAACTTCAGATTATTCAGGGCCGCTTTAAAACTACAGATTCATATTCCCAAGCAGGATCAGGTTTTTAGGCTGACTTGAGTTTTGAAGCTAACTCAATTTTTAACTAAGTCAAGTATTTAAGCTGACTTTAGTTTTTAAGCAGACTTAAGTTTGGCAGAAAATAAAAAATTTTAAACTAACTCAAGTTTTCAAACTAAGTTAAGTTATTAAACCAACTCAAATTTTTGAACTAATTTAAGTTTTTAAACAGACTCAAGTTTTTAAGAATACTCAAGTTTTCAAACTAAGTCAAGCTTTTAAGCCTACTCTAGTTCTTAAGCAGATTTAAGTTTTGCAGAAAAATCAATTTTTTAAACTAGCTGAGGCTTTTGAGTAAATTCAACAAGTGTTTAAACAGACTCAAGTTTTGCACAAAAATTCAAGTTTTTACGCTAACTCAAGCTTTGAAGTTAATTCAAGTTTTTATGCTAACTAAAGTTTTTCAATTATGTCAACATTTTAAACTGACTCCAGTTTTTAAGCAGACGCAAGATTTGCAGAAAACTCAAGTTTCTAAACTAATTCAGGGTTTCAAGATAACTGAACTTTTTAAGCTGATTTTACTGTTTAAATAGACTTAAGTCTTGCAGAAAACTCAAGTTTTCAAATTAACTTAAGCTTTTAAATAACTGAAGTATTTAAGATATTTTTAAAGCAAATTCAAGTTTTTAAACATAAGTTATTCAACTAACTCAAGCTTTTAAACTATCTTGAGTTTTTCGACTAACTCAAGTTTTTAAGGTAAAAAAACTCTTCAAACAGATTCAAGTTTTGCAGGAAACTCAAGTTTTTAAGCAGACTCAAGTTTTGCAGAAAATTCAAGTTTTTAAGCTAAATCAAGTTTTTGAGCTAAAAAACTCTTTAAACAGACTCAAGTTTTGAAGGACACTCGAGTTCTTAAGCTCACTCAAGTTTTGCAGAAAACTAAAGTTTTTAAACTAATTCAGGCTTTTAAGCTTGCTCAAGTTTTTAAGCTAAAACAACTCTTCAAACAGATTCAAGTTTTGAAGGAAACTCAAGTTTTTAAGCGGACTCAAGATTTGCAGAAAATTCAACTTTTTAAACTAACTCATGCTTCTAAGTTAATTAAGGTTTATAAGCTAACTCTAATTCTTCAACTAACTCAAGTTTTTAAGCTGAATCCGGATTTTAAGCAGACTCAAATTTTACAGAAAACTCAACTTTTTACGCCGACTCTAGTTTTTAAGCAGATTTAAGTTTCCGAATTAACTCATGCTTTTAAACTAACTTGAGTTTTTAGACTGACTCAAATTTTTAAGCTGAATCTAGTTTTTAAGTAGACTCAAGTTTCACAGAAAAATTAATTTTGTAAAATAATTCAGGCTTTTAAGCTAACTCAAGTTTTTAAGCTAAAAAAACTCCTTAAACAGACTCAAGTTTTGCAGGAAACTCAAGTTTTCAAGCAGACTCAAGTTTTCCAGCAAATTCAAGTTTTTAAATTAACTCAAGCTTTTAAGTTAACTAAAGTTGTTAAGCTAACTCTAGTTCTTCAAGTCACTCAAGTTTTTAAGCTTACTCCGGTTTTTAGGTGCAAACTCAAGTTTTGCAGAAAACTCAAGTTTTCAAGTCGCCACTAGTTTTTAAGCAGATTTAAGTTTCTGAACTAACTCAAGCTTTCAAACTAACTCGAGTTTTTCGTCTAACTCAAGTTTTTAAGCTGAATCTAGTTTTAAAGCAGACTCAAGTTTTGCAGAAAACTCAATTTTGTAAACTAATTCAGGCTTGCAAGCTAACTCAAGTTTTTAAGCTAAACAAATCTTTAAACAGACTCAAGTTTTGGAGGAAACTCAAGTTTGTCAGAAAACTCAAGTTTTTAAACTAATTCATGCTTTTAAGCTAACTCAAGATTTTAAGCTGAAACAAAATTTTAAACAGACTCATGTTTTGCAGGAAACTCAAGTTTTTAAGCTGACTCTAGTTTTTAAGCAGATTTAAGTTTCTGAACTAACTCAAGCTTTTCAACTAACTCGAGTTTTTCTACTAACTCAAGTTTTTAAGCAGACTCAAGTTTTGCAGAAAAGTCAAGTTTTTAAACTAATTCAGGCTTTTAAGCTAACTTAAGTTTTTAAGCTGAAGCAACTCTTTAAACAGACTCAAGTTTTGCAGGAAACTCAAGTTTTTAAATTAACTCAAGGTTTTAAGTTATTTAAAGTTTTCAAGCTAACTCTAGTTTTTCAACTAACTCAAGTTTTTAAGCAGACTCAAGTTTTGCAGAAAAGAAATGTTCTTAAACTAATTCAGGCTTTTAAGCTAACTCAAGTTTTTAAGCTGAAACAACTCTTTAAACAGACTCAAGTTTTTCAGGAAACTCAAGTTTTTAGGCCGTTTCTAATTTTTAAGCAGATTTAAGTTTCTGAGCTAACTCATGCTTTTAAACTAACACGAGCTTTTAAGTTATTTAAAGTTTTTAAGCTTACTCAAATTCTCAACCAATTTTTAAAGCAAATTCAAGTTTTTAAGCTGACTCTACTTTTTCAGCAGGCTGAAGTTTTGCAGAAAACTCAAGAATTAAGCAGACTCAAGTTTTGCAGAAAACTCAAGTTATTAAACTAACTCAAGTTTTTGAACAAATTCAAGTTTTTAAACAGACTTAAGTTTCTGAACTAACTCATGTTCTTGAACTAACTCAAGTTTTTAAACTAACTCAAATTTTTAAACTAACTAAAGTTTTCGAACGAACTTAAGTTATTAAACTAATTAAAATTTTTTAAACTAATTCAAGTTTTTAAACAGACTCGTAGTTCAGAGCAAACTCAAATTTTTGAGCCAACGCAAGTTTTTGAACAAATTCAAGGTTTTAAGCCGATTCAAGTTTTGAAGCTAAAAAGCTGATTTAAGTTTTCAAACTAACTTTGGCTTAATATTTAAGTGAGGATAAGTTAATGAATCAAAAAATTGAGGCTATAATTCTTATTCAATACACTATTTTTTTGCTTCTATCAGACGTTACATGATTTATAATAAAATAATGGCAATGAAGATTCTAATATTAACATTTTTAATTCGCCTCTATATGCATATAACTAGCAATACTAAAAAACAAAAACCTGTAAAGACAAGGGGCCTCGTGCAGTGCGTCGTGATTTATTTGAAGATACTACTCTTCTTTCTTGGCTTACGAAAAATACATTCGCGCCTATAGCTCATATCGACTCTGAATATAGTTGAAATTAGCTCCTTTTTACCATAGGTGACGTTCATAAATAGTTTTTTATAATCCACCTCTGGTAATAAAATGCTTTCTCATTAAAATTCGATTCATCGCGACATTCGCCTTCCTGGTTCTTTGCAGAGTCGACGTTTTTTATCGCTCAGATCTCTCGGCAAAACGTGTATAGTGCAAGGTCGAGCTTTGAGTTATTGTTGTCCAGTGTCTTGGCTCGATTTATGCGAGACGTAGGTACTAATTTGAGTTCGATGATCTACCAGAGTCCGATAAAACGCCTCTCAATCTCTTATGTCGACAGTAATTAAATGTCACGCATTTATGCAATGAGAGGCTGTACTGCAGCCATTGTTTAATGATAACTCAAGACATAAATCCACTTTTTTCTCGAATACGGTTACGGGGATTTATTAGAATTAGAAAACGTGATTCCATTTTTCAGCCACACGGTTGAATATTATTGTCTGATTTTTTGCATACGTCATCTAAATATCATTCTGTTTTACTGGACAGAGCCGGTTTTTCGATAAAATGTTTATATTTTATATTATCATCAAAATTAAAGAACAATAGCAGTGACGCTCAGTGTTAGCTGTGTGTGCATTTTCGCAGCATGCCCATCGACTAAAGTGACCATTCGTCCTGTATTTCGCAGGATAGTCCCGCATTTGAGCCATGTGTACTTCGAGGCTTCTGAGTTTCTCTTTAGGTTCTCAACCAATCAAATTTGAGATTTCAACATTGCGAGTAATATATATTTGAATAAATGTGTTTCACGACTCAAGAATTTCCTAGTGTAAACATATTGTATCTGACCCCCCTCCCCCCTTAACCCTACTGTTAGCGTCCTGCATTTGAGCGTTTCAAATATGCCCTCACAGCAAGGGATATCGGTGGGATATCCCATTTAGCTCCCTCGATATCTCAGGCATATCCCAGGAGATCCCAGGGGCATCACGAATGATATCCTACGCGGCGGAAATCTCGATATCCTTGGAATGTCCCAAAGATATCTCAGAATATTCCGAGGATATTCCATTAATGTCCCAATTTTTACAGTCCGGGATATCTCAAATTCCATAATTCAGGACGTCCTAGGATATTCTTACGATGTCCCATATTTAAAATGCAACATATGCCAAGGATGTCCCGGAGCTACAAATAAGAATCGAAGATAGTATGTAGAGCCTGTCTTTATAACTTTTCAGTCTTGTCTTTTTCAACACTTGTGACTTGTTTCGGCTTTTTCTACATTGCAGTGAACTTAAACTCAAAAGTGCACTATATGTATAAATGTATAGTTTAACTAGTTTAATCGGGTTTACTATGGAAATCAAATCGTTAGTAACAAAAGTAATGAAAAAACATTGTTATTCAATGAAATGAAAAATAAAAGCAATTAGTTAAAAAAGCAAATAGTCATCGCTGAACAGTGGATGGAAGGTTTGCTTTTCAAACAGTGATATAATTAAGATTGAAATAGGTAACAATAAAAAGTTAATATAAAACATGAAAAAATAAATTAATTAAATGGACATAAAAAATTGTATCAAATTTTTCATGAGTTTTATCCATTGCCACAGATATCCGCGGATACATATCTAATCTCCAGCGAGCTTTCATACATCTACGTATTACATATATGTAAAGTATACATTAAAAATTTCTTAAAATCAATAAAATTGGTGTTCTTATATATTAATTTTTATTTCTTGAATGAAAATCCACTAGTAATATATCAGAATATCAGCAGGATTTTTCATTATAATATCGGGATATTCGTGGGACATTTTACTGTAGTACTAGGATATCTTGTGGACATTCCGTACGAGATATCGTCAGGATATCCTGTCACGATATCCTCCGGAGCGGAAATTTCGATATCCCTGGAGTATGCCACGGATATCCAGGGAGATTTATGGGACATTTTTCAGGATATCACATATCCTGCCGGGATATCCTAGGGATATGCCAAGGATATCATTTTGTTGTGAGGGAATTTACTTAAAAAACGTGAAAAAGTGACCTATTTGAACCAAAAAAGTGGCTAATTTTTAACCCGAAAAATGGCTGAAAATGACTAATGTGCATTAGTAATGTAAGCAAATCTTCTTTTGAATTTAAAAGAATTCGAAATAAATCGATGAAATTTATAAAATTTCCAGGTGAATTTTAACGAACTCAGGATCCATTCATAAGACTGCAAAACATTTCATGTCAAATTTAAAAGAATTCAAAAGAATTCAAATGAACTAGTAAAAATACAAAAAATTCGATTATTTTCAGTAAAATGGGAGTGAATTTAGAGGAACTTAAGGGAAATGAAAAGAATTCGATGAAATTCACAAAAATTCAAGGTGCATGGAAATAAATTCAAGTCAATTGAAAACAATTCAAAAATATAAAAAGAAATTCATTGAATTCAATAAGTGTGAAATGAGTTTAGAAAAATTAAAGGGGATTTAATCCTTCCGCTGTAAACGGGGGTCTGTGAGACCCAGACGAAATTTACTACGAAAAAATTGTTGCAGGTAGAGAATCTAAGGGCCAAGTGACAACGGTTCGGGGCTAGTTTAACCAGCGCAGTAAATAGTGGAATCTTAAGTCCTTGGTTTTAAAAATACCGTAAAATATTTCAAATCCTTTGAAACTTTTTAAAGTTCTTGAAAATTCCTTGAAATTTATAAAAATACCCTAAATTATTTCAAATCCTTTGGACTTACTTCAAATTATTGAAATCTATTAAAAATACCCTACGAAATTCAAAACCCTTTAAAATCTTTTCAAATCGCTTGAAATTTTTAGAGTTCTTAAAAATTCCTTGGAATTTTTAAAAATACCCTTAAATTTTGTAATCCTTTGGAATCACTTCAAATGATCAAAATCTATTAAAAAGACCCTAAGATATTTAGAATCCTATTAATCTTTTAAAAATTCTTGACATTTTTTAGAGCTCTTGAAAATTCCTTTAAAATTTTTTAAATACTCTAAAATCTTTAAAACTCTCTGAAATTCCTGCAAATTATTGAAATCAATTGAAAATTTCTTGGAATATTTTTAAATATCCTATAATGTTAAAAATTCTTTAAAATCTTTGAAAATACCTTGAAATATTTAAAAACCTTTGAAATCCTACGAAATACCTAAATTCTTGTGAATAAATTCTCTGAAATCCACGAAAGCTTTTAAAGTTCCTTCAAATCACTGAAATCCGCAGAAAGCTTGCAAAATCGCTTAGAATCTTTTTAAATATCCTAAAACCTTATACGTACTATAAAATCATTCCTTATCTTGCAAATTTACAGGAAATTCTTTAAAACTCCACGCATTTTTTTAAAATCCCTAATAGCATTAAAATCCTTGGAAATTTTATAATCTTTCGAAGCCTTGCAATCCTGTAAAATAGCCTAAAATATTTAAAATCCTTCGAAATATTTTGAAAAATAACATAAAAATCTTTAAAATCCTTTGGAATCCCTTTAAATTATTGGTATCTATTAAAGATTAGAAATAATTCAAGTAAATTAAGAAATAGTTATAGACCTGAATTCAATAGTGGTTAACCACCGGTGGGTTAACTTATTGAACGAAAAGTGACGAAAGTGATGTTTTCTTTTAAAAAGGTGGCCACGTTATTTTTAGTTTAGCTTCCAATTTTCATATTTTCAGTAAAATTTTCGTGAATAAAAATTGAAATAAATACTAACCAGAAGAATCTGTTGTCGGTAATCGATGACTTGTATCGTCTTTGAGCACTGAGTGCGATATCGAACACATCCTGTTGTCCCAAAGACCAAGAGAAATAAAACGTACCAGAATTCAACACTTTTCTAACTTCAGAAACCCTGTCTTCGTTTGATTGCACGTAAAACAGGGGCACAAAATTGGTTTGGGTGATTCTGAATACTTCTGATTCACCTATTTTTCCTACGGAGAAACATCCTGTGACGAGGACGAGGTAAAGCAATGTATTGTCCCCCGCGTTTAATTGCAGAACACCCAAACAGCCATAGGCATCCAACAGTTTTGTGTAATTTGGTTTTAGAGTTTCAGTCTCGTAAGCGGCTGTGAAAAGGGTACAAATATTAACGATTAGCATTAAGTTTCAAAACTTTTTTAAATTGTGTTTTAACAGGCATGTTCAGCCAGAAATTATTTAATCTTACCGATTATTTTACCAATTTCAACAAATAATCAAGTCGCAAATTTAATTTGAAATTGTATTAATATATTCAATTAAAATTACGGTGTGGCTAACCCTACGCTGACGTGAAGCAACTTCATAAAACTATACCTAGGCGAAGAACTTAACTTTATTAGAAATTTTACGAACAGATCGATTTTATCCACATTTTATAGCATTAATTTAGGTATTTAAAAACAACCTGTTAATTTGATGATTCCGAAAATTTGAAGCGTGTTACAGTTTTTTTTTTAATTTTAGAATCAAAATTTATTGTCTTGAACATTTAAAGCTTATAGGTTTAAAAATACAATTTTAACACTCAAACACTTGAACGTTTTCTTCCAGTTTTTAACAGTTAACTCTAATTGTTTCAAATTCTAAAGCGTTTTAATATGGTTTTTCCGAAAACATGACATTTTTAGCAAAATGTAACTATACATTTCCGTTAAAAATTCGCTTACAACTTAAAGTATCTAAATTTCCAAAAGTCAAATATTCAAAATGATACAATTGCAAAGCAGAAGCCACCTAAAATAGCTTTTAATTGGAAATTGTTTAATTCTGAACAATTTATGTAAAGAAGAGAGTCTCTAAGGTTTAAATCTCAAACTGCGATTTTGAGTGTTCTGAATTTATAGTCTGTCAAGTATTGAGAAACTTTCGTTTTAAAATTATTTAAATTAGAACTAAATTTTTTTAAATTTGTTTAACATGACATTCTTCCAATTTTGACCTGTTCAATTTTAAAATTATTTGGCTATAAAGGATTTGAATTTAAAACTGTGCACTTTTGAAAAATTTTCATTTGAAATTACAAGATTGTTGAACGTTTAAATTTAAATTCTAAATCCACTTTTTTTCAATATTACAGTTATTTTCAGCCAGCATGCATATAATTTTGATAATTTAAATATTACTACTTTACTACTACAAGTTAAAAACTAAAAATATACAAGCTTGAGTAATTCTAATTGGAAATAATGGTTAATTCTTAAATTTAAAATACTGCGTTATTTGGAAGCCTCTAATTTATAAAGTTTCATTGAAATTATTCTTTAAATATTTTCAGTTTGAAATTGTTATTCATTATTAAGGCTTCTAATTGGAAATTGCTTAATTCTGAAAAAAATGTATGTAAAAAGTCTCAAATTTTTAAATCTTAAACTAAGATTTTGAGAGTTCTGAATTTATAGTCGGTCAAATATGAAAAGGATTTCTTATTTAAATTATATATTTTTGAATTATTCTAATTAGAACAAAACAAATTGAATTTTGTTAACATAACATTATTCCAATTTTAACCTGTTCTATTTTGAAATTATTTAGCTATGAAAGGATTTGAATTTAAAATTGTACACTTTTGAACAATTTAAATGAAAAATTCGAAATTGCTTAATTCTGACAAACGTATGGCTTGCTTTTTTAAATGATACAATTTTGAATTATTTGAATTAAAACCAAAAAAATTATATTTTGTTAATATACCATTATTCCAATTTTAACCTGTTATATTTTGAAATTATTTAGCTATAAAGGGTTTTAATTAAAAACTGTACCCTTCTGAACAATTTAAATGAAAAATTGGAAATTGTTTAATTCTAAAAAATATATGCCTTTCTTTTTTAAATTTTACAGTTTTGAAATATTTGAATTAAAACCAAAAAAAATTGAATTTTGTTAACATGAAACCATTCCAATTTTAATTTGTTCTATTTTGAAAATATCTAGACGTAAAGGATTTGAATTTAAAATTGTACACTTTTGAAATTTTTAAATTTGAAACTTCGCGCAGGTTTAGTTTTGTGCGCTCAATTGACGTTAGCGTAGGTTTAGCACCAGCCTCAAAACTAATATAAATTTGAATAGTAATTCGAAATGTCAAAGTGACAAGTCAATAATAATGTGGAACAAGTGGCGATTATCAGAAGCCAAAATAAAACCTTTATGAAGCGAAAATGTTTTTTGTAGATAGTGTAAGATATATGTAATAAATAGGTACCAGGTAGGATCGAATATTTGCATCTCGTGCATCAGGTATAAATTGAGAGCCTGGGAAAATCGTCAGCATGCGGCGTGGGAACCAGTGGGAGCGGAATGGTAAGATTGGATATCCTTGAACTTGAAACTACCAGCAAATACTCACAGAGAACGGCGACGGCCTGGGACTCGAAGAGGACAGTTTCCTTGTGATTTCGATGCTCCAGTAGAAGGGAATGTGGGCTTGCATGTTTCTGCTTTATTTTCTCGTATACGCGAAAACTTTTGCCCATCGCCATTGTTAAGCCACTCTGGGAAATTAACTAGGGAAGTTGGAGTGACAGCCGACGAAATCGACGGCAAGACCGGCATGCGGCGAAATATAACCTTTTCCTGCTGAATATTTTCACTTCACTTACGAGGAATTCCCACTCATTTAACGTTTTTCTCGCTCTGCCTCGGTGAAGTTTTGACGACACGTTCGTTCTCCTCTCTCTCTCTCTCTCTCTCTCTTTCTCCCCCACGACACACAAGTTTCGTCGATATTTCGATTCCTCTCCCGCGATTCGACGCGGGAGCGTCCGTCAAGATTTGCGCGCCATACTGTATCGTCTACTTGAATTTCAAAGGTTGTTAATTCTGTAATATTTGTGGTCATTGAATAGATTTAATTAATTGTTTGTTTACTTCAGAAGTGAGGTTTGCAGTTGAGTGCATTGGGAGTGAAATTATATTGGGGTTCAGATGGTTCAGATTTGAATTTTTAAGGTTAGGAATTACGTATATTTTAATGCGCCCTCTTTTTACTGCTTTGAAGAGAATAAACTCCTAAACTTTTCACTTGTATTTTTCAAACGAGTAAAACCCGAGGTGCAAGTAAATTGAGAAAATCATTTCTTACAGAGGCAAAGGGATCTAACTAATTTTTCTGATAAGATTCCTTTTGCACGATTTATATGTATGAATCAATATCAACACTATATATATAGAGTTTGACACGTTACCAGTCAAAAGTAACGTGTTAACATTACCGTTACTTCCTTAAAATTTTTTATCGTTATGTTTACTTTTTCCAAAAAATATGGCATTATACTGTTAATATTATTGCAAAAAAGTAACGCGTTACCTTGGTGTTACTTTTTTAAAATGAATTTTTTAATACGTCAGTTTAAATTCCCAAAAGCTTTGCATAGTTTTTATTATTATTTTTTTTTAAAGTGTTTTCAAACTTAAGAATTATATTTCAACTTATGTTATTTAATAAAGAATTTTACACCAGTAATCTGTAAACTGTTTTAATTTTACTCTATTATTAATTCTAATCACAAAATTTGCATTAAATTTCTTTTTCTTTTTAAGAAAATTATATAGTTTTCCAAAAAAGTTCATTTACTCAAATGAAATAGTTTAAGATTAAGAATAGATCCTGCTATTTCAACCAATAATTCTGATTTTACACTTCATGTCGCAAAATCTCTTATCGACAAAATATGTTGTTTTTTAGAGGAAATTAGGCGACAAGTAAATAAGGGCTGCAGTACAGAACTAGATAATCAACATTTTTCCAAAAATGGATTTATTATAAAAAAAATCTTAAAACATAAAATACACTCTGTGATAAAAATATTCGATCGAATTCTCATTTTTTAATATAGTAATGAAAACAATTTAATTTAAATTGTAGTAAAAATTTTGTCTTCGTATTTTAGCGTAGGAATAATTTTTTATGTTCCTTTCACGATATTTCTCGAAATTATTATAATTTATTGAACAAATTTCTTTTTCTTTTTAGAATTTGTTTCTATCAAACATTTGATATTCTTATTGAGCTTCCCCATATTTCGGGAGCAAGTTTTTATTTTTGTGAGAAATTGAAAATGCGATTTTCCATCTCTGCCGAAAAACGATTTTCCAAACCTGATATGAAATTGTAATCTCACATTCCTGGACGATTGACTCGAAATTGATTCACTGTTATAGATCAAAACTTTTTTACCCTCATGAGTATCTCGGGAGCTAGTTTTTATTTTTTATTTAAACTGAAGATTACATTTTTATCGCAATCCGCAGGCGAGCCTGTTCCAATATGTGGTCAGTGTCACTTCGAGATTGTCAATTGACACACCTATTTCCTTAAAATTGGATAACTTTTTCTTATCAAATTTTTAGGCTTAAATCAGCAGCACGTTATCTCGTAAGTAGAATTCTGTCTTATCTTTAAATGGTGAATTTGATTTTACTGAATGTTTTATCGCTTTCCTGAAAAATTCTGATTATTTTGATTATCTAGTTATATACTGCCACCCGTCAAGTACATTTTCGATCTAAGAACAAAAATTTTTCCACAAAGTTACGGATATTTGATTCTTAACACCTATTTTTCAAAAATTCAAAAATATTGTCTCTGAAATTCTATAGATTCAGATATTTAAATTTTCTAGATGGATTCTGTTGAGTTTTGCTTATAGGATTGTCTTTCTTATATCAGCAGAACATTTGTTTAAATATTGCAAAAAATAAATCTTCGAATTTAGAATTTGTGAATGAAAATATTTTCAGAAAGTATAATTTATGAATTTTTTTCGTAAACGAGGCACGAAAGAGGTATTTTTTGTATGCGCGAACGTTTTTGTTAACATTGGTTTGTATCTTTCGTTGTTTCCAAGAAAACCCGATAATTTGATTTTAAGAACGAAAAATTATCCTGGCCAAAAGATTGACTTAGACCGCCAATTAATCAACTAATTAATTAATCGAATAAGTAATTCATTAATAAACCAATCAATTAATCAACTACTTAAGCGGGATATTTTGACTTGGTCATAAATGACCCACCTCTGTGACGGAGGGTTAAGAAAAATTGGCAAAAAATATAAGTGTAGGTTTTTTGTAAAAAACGACAGAATCCGAAAAGAAAATTTCACTTATCCAAATTAGAAAATTCATGATTTTTGAAAAACAGATGTCAAAATTTCCATATCCGCAAAGTCGTCGGATTTTTTTCCCTTAATCGGAAATAAACGTGTCGGCTAATTTCCTCTAAAAAAAAAACAACATATTTCGTCGCTGAGAGATTTTGCGACTTGAAGTGCAAAAGCTGCCATATTTGAAATGCAGTCAATCGAGATATAAAAATTAAAATTATGAGAATTTTTTAAATTTGTTTTATGGGGGAAAAAAATACAGAGAATTTTTTTTCTATAGTGTTTATGGACTGCGGATAAACAGAAAAAAATCTTATTTCATTAAATCTTAATTCAAATTATGATTTTATGAAAATAACTGAAATGCACCATTTGTTTCACTTAGCATAAATTTTTTTTTCAGTCTTCGAATGTAAAAAATATCTATCCTAATGGGAAGGAGAAGATATACTTTCATTTTAAAATATTGTTTCCTCATAGAGGAAGGTTTGTAAGAATCTCAATTTTCAAATCTACTTTTTTGACATATTCCGAATTGATTCGACCTCAGGAGCTCGAAAATACCCTGCCGAACGCTCAGAGGGAGATAGAGTCAATTGTCCTAGGCAAGAAGAGCCCAATTTTCTAGAACTACGATTTTCGAACAGCAGTCTCCATTACACACTCGAGGCCTGACATTGTTCTCCAGGACTTCGAGAAACGCATTATATTCGTGATCGAATTTTCAACTCCGGCTGACTACAACATTATTGCCAAGGAGAAGGAAAAGTGGTATGAAGACGTTAAAAGGGAGCTGCAGCGACTGTAACCATAATATTCGGTCAAAGTAATTGTCCTTGTGCTCGTGGAGGTGCGAGAGCACCTTAGGTTACTGGATCGTAACCTTAAAGCCATAATCGCGTGCCAAAAAAATGCCAAAGCACTTGCGAGATGGATGCCGAAAGCTATCATCCTTGGGTCGTTCCGTGTTCTCAAGACACACGAGAGTTTCGCCGGACTGTCGTCGCGATTTCATCGTACCCTGTGGCCACCCATCCCACGGCCGTGAGACGTGGTCATAGGTCTGATTTACTGCAGTTCTACTGGGAGCCGGTGTCATTTTTAAAGGCGGCAGTTGTTCCCAGTGGGACCCTGCGGTGGTTGTTGAACCTTTTTTTTTAAATTATATATATTTAGAAAAATGGTTAAACAACCACTGAAAGGTCCCACAGTTTTGTTTAGATCCATATTTTGGTCCCATATTTATTAAATAATGCATTTTGTAGTTATACTTTAATTGAATCAATGACTGAAAAACAATAGATATTTAAGAAATATTAATTATTTAATAGCAAATATATGTTACATCATTGGACAGCAATAGCAAAATGTAATAAATAAATGATAATTCAACACAATTAAATTTAAGCGTAGTTGTCTACCTTTCTGATTTATAAAAATGAGGCGCATTTCTCAAAAATCTGATAGTTGTATATTTATAACAAAAAAGATGAGTCCAGATCTTGATACTAACAAAAAAAGTTCTTTTACTTTCATTGTATAACACGCACTTTTCAATATGTTGTACACGTATTATTCAGAAAAATTGAACGTTAATTCAGGACACTCTGAGTTTCGCAAAGCTTTGCGACTCAAATAGCACATTTTAGCATAACTTACACGTAAAATAACATTGATTTAATTATTCGAATTCGGGAATATCATCAAAAGAGTAGCCAGGAATTTTCCGATACGCCAATATCGCTACTCTTACGTGATAAGCTCCTGGTATAAACATTAAGGCTCCTAAAATTATTATCGGCCACATTCGATCCGAATACTAAAACGAGAAAAATAATTTTTTATTATTATTTTTCAGTACTAAGTTATGGTTAATTTTCTTTTGATTATTTTTTCGAACTTCACTTACCTTAGTGTCTATGTGACCACTAACAATTAAGCTGCCTATGACAAGCATAATAGTTCCTCCAATAAAAAGGAGGGCTGCTAGAATAATTGCCTTCCATGGTATTTTCACCGGAGGCTGCACAAACTACAAAAATATATTTATAATTAAAAGTGGCATCAATAAAAACTTAGTTTAGAATTGCTTTTTCATTAAGCTGTTCATATTCAAATACTGTTGAATAATACATAGTAACGTGTTCAAATCTTCATTTAGAATATTATTTTTATTCTTCTTAAGAGTTGACGATTTTTGACAAAATAAATATTGTTTTACTCACTTGAGAATCTACGAAACCATTATCGGTTTCGGTGAGTTGAGTATAATCCACGTTGTTAAATTGTTTTTCTCGGCCTACCTTTCTTCTAGACATGCTTAATATGTAGAAAAAATCTAGAAAAAAGAAATTATACTTTGAGAAGTGGGACTTGTTGTTCCTAGAAAGATGAAAATCTTCCAGAAATTAGAATAATAACTAGGTAAATCTCAGGAAGTACTTCTTGAAGAAAAACAAAACTAATTTCAAGAGCCACGGCGATTTATAGTTCAATATAGCAAAATTCGAATTTTTCCTCCACACCGAAATAAAAAATTTTCTTAAACATTCCGTTCTGATCCTACAGGGTTGCTACAGAACCTGGAAAACCTGGAAAAGTCCTGGAATTTTGAAAAAGAGCCTGGAAATTTGTATTAACATTTCTTTTTGAAGTTTTAATAATAGGTTCGTCGCATGATTTACAACAATTGCATTTTTGAATAATAAATTACCTACTCTTTACAATGGTGAAATAAAATGGGGTCTAAATACTTTATTTCGGAGGAAATTGAAAAATAAATTAGTAATATTTTAAACGCTACAGTGATCTTGAGCTGTTGAGTTGCTTCTACCAATCAGAAAAGAAAAGCAAATGTTGATTAAAATAGCCTTATTGGCTAACTTTGGAATTTCAAATAAAAAAAGTCGAAACAGTTGACAGATTTCTTGCCGCGGCGCTTCTACCAAGTAGTGACTGTGTTTGCATATTTCTTTAAAAAAAAATCGTTTTCATACAGTCAAAAGGGTTATTTATTTTTACATTTTAAGTTAAAATTGAGAAACAATTAATTCTTTTGCAAAGGCCCTATTATCTCAGTACCTTTCGTCGTATTTTATAAATACAGGATAATGGGAATTGATTAACTTTGTTATAACGATTTAAATGAGCGCACTGAGTGCTACCTGCTACTTGTTTTTACTATTACATATTAATGAATTATTAAAATGAGTACAAGAACTTAAAATAATCTTAATTATTTCCAGAGTTATTCCAATTTTTCGACAACATCTCAATTTAACGTTTTTTTGCAATATATTTTTATAAAATTGACATTTTCCCTTCAACTTAAGTTGATTAGACACAGCATTTTATTACCTTTCGCGTTATTACGAGGAAAAAGATTTCATGTTAATTTTATAAAAATTAAGGCACTTTATAAACAGCTCAAAAAACACCAGAATTTTTCCGGAAATTATATTGCAAACAGTACAATGCTTTGAAAATTATTTAAATTCAAATTTTTGATAGAATTTTTGAAAAACTTGTCCTGGAAATTTTTCAATGGTTGACCTAGAAAATCTGGAATTTTGAAATCCGACTTCTGTAGCAACCCTATATCCTAGAAAGAGTGTAAATCTTCAAGAAGTGGGAGTGAGAACTATAGGTAAGTCTGAAAAAACACTTTTCGAATAAAAAAAATATAGGAAAATTGGATTTATTCCCGCACCGATAAGTAAATAAATTTACTTGTATTACTGAGAACTGAGGATTCTGCACGAAAAGCCTTCTTTACACGATTTAAGCACGTATTAGCAAGTCTCAGCACGTATTATTAAATTCTACTTGAAGGTTCTATTTATTTCCAATGAAAAAACAGATTAGTCAGCAGGTCTTAATTTTAGTGGCGAAAATTGTGACTATAAACAAGTTTTAATTTTCAGTGTGACAGTTAACAAACTCACAATACAATTTAAATAATTACAATTTTTCTAAATTTCTTACCAGTTTTTCCACTTACCACGTGCCACATAGGTTGACATGCCTCATCATCTCAAAGCGATAAAAATAAATATTGATTATTTTGCGTGCTCCACTTTTGCTCGATAACACTTCAAGAATAGTTTTATAATAACACTACAAACAATAATAATTCTAATTCAAGAATCAATTATGATTGCCGAATTTGTTTTAAAACAGTTTTGAGAAATTCAAACCCACAAAGTGCTGGAGATCGTTTGTTTCAGTTTGTTTACGAAGTGAATATGACAATAATAAAAATCAAGGGTTAAATTCCCTTAAATCGTTAAATGTCAGTTGATGTAAGTCAGCTGACAGATGTTTCAACTCACGTACAACAGAGGGCGAAACCATCGCCTTGACAGGTGCTGTCACATTTGGGAAACTTATGAACTCTTTTCACAGAAGAGTGATTTCACATTTTTCGTTTCTGTTTACGTAGTGCTTTGTGCTCGAAAAACAACAAAACCGGTATTTTCAAATGGAGGGATTAAATACGAAATACTTTTTATCAAAACAAATTTCCCAGGCGGTAAGTTCGATGCAATATTTGATTAATTCGTTCTCACCTGTTGTAAACCACGTTATCTGCATATCTAATTAACAAAAGTTTGTTGAGTCGTTGATTCCGAAATTATTATAAAAAAATATATTTATATCTATTTTTGTACAGACAAAGGTTGTTTCTATGGTTCTCACTGTTCGAATATATTAAAATTAAACTCACAAAAGAGGTTATGGTGGAGTTTCGGAAAATTATTTGAAAACAATATAAAAATATAGCCTGACGAGGGAATATGTTAGAGCTTTTCACAGTTTTTAGGTTAATTTATATTTAGGCACTGACTGTTATTACGGATTTTCCGTAAAACTAACAGGTCAAGTAGAGCGCTCGGACTAGTATTACGAAATTTTCCGTAACGTTAGCCCTGAACGAGCTGGAAAAGGGGTTAGTTTTCCAGAAAATTCGGCAGCGGTAGACAGTTATATTTATTTAATTAAAAAAGTGAACGCCAGTTTAATATTTTGCGCATTGTTAAGATATGCATTGGGACGGATTTTTACAAAAAAAAAATCATTTTTTGTTGACATTTTTTCGAAAAGTATGTGCGCCGCACGACAATAGGATTGTGTAATTGCAAGTAGTTTTCTACTTTTTAACATTACATCCAACGCTGAAGGGTCATTTTTCAGTTTTATCGATTTTGCATTTGCAGGACATGCAAAGCGCCTCGATGCCGGCGTCCTGACAAAGCGGGAAAATTTGACCTTTTGGAGTGCTAACAAAATTATTAGTAAAATGAATATCAAAATTAAATTTAAAAATTAAGATTTAAATTCTTCCATTTTTTAGTGTTTCAATTTTTATTATTTTATTATTGAAAACTTCATTAAAAATTGTAATTGCTTTAGAAATAGTCTTCAATTTTTATCTATTTAATTCACAAGACTTAATATTTAAAACAGTTTGATTTGAAATGATCGATTTTCGAAGAAACTAATAAATTACTTTGTAATTACTTAAGCAAGTATAAAAGAAGAAATATGCATGAAAAGCTCTTCGCGCCTTGAATTTTATTTCTAAAGATGGAAATTCTTTTCAAAAGTCTGAAATGATATTGATATATAATGGGAAATTGAGTAAGCACGCCTGCGATTTCATACAGCTTCGTATTTTTTTCAGTGGCATTTTCTTTTATTCTTATTTTTTTCTGACCTTGTACTCTGACGCGTGGGCATTCTTCGCATTATGAACGAAACTTTTTTAGTGCTCACGTAATTTGAGTCACCTTTTATCTCCATAGTGTTGATTTTAATTTTTCGAATATGCATTGAAACCTATATTTTAAATTTGATCTGGATTTTACGAGCTTATGAATAATTTTATTCGGGTAAAAAGGAAAAATACAAAGTATGAGACAATCCTATTTTCAATTCTTTTTATAAAAATCTTGAATTTGTAAAAATTAAAAAGTAAAGTATCTCCACTAGCACGGATAATTTTATGTTATATACTATTTGCATGTAAATTAATTTTTTATCTAGTAGACAACAAAAATAATTAGAAATTGAAAGGAGGGAAAAGAACGCAAAGAATATGAAAAATTCCACAGGAAAATATGAGAAAGTAATACCAACTCCCCTTCAAAGGCTAATTTCTGTATGGAAAATTTCGATGAAATCACCCTAGATTTGATACATACGTATTTTAATTTTTGAGTTACAAAATTTTAATATAGAATCGCGAGACTATACAAACCTGTTTTATCTTTGATTCTATGGATCGGTTTTTCTGATATCTGAACTTACTTAATCATGAATCGATTATTCAAGAAACTTTTATCTTTTCCCTAGATTCAAGAATCTACTGGAAATTCTAGGATAAGGCCTGGATTCCCTAACAATAAGGGCGATGGAGTTTACTACGCGGCACTGGTTCGAGGCGATTCTGCGCTTTGGAGCCCCTTTGGTAAATTCGGTGGGCAGACGAAGGAGGCTCTCGGGGGCAGCAGTGCGGGTTCTGGGGGCGGCGAGGGCGGGTGCCTTCGTTGAAAAGAGCCCTTGTTGACAGCCGGTTCCCGATTACGCTACATAAGGTCTCACAAACGGACACCCATAGTTTTTCGCTTCTCTGAAAACCACCCTTCGCCTCCACTCACAAATCGACACGAATTCAAGACGAGAGGCTTCGTAGATCGTCTTCGGGTCTGTCCAGGTAAATCAATAGTTCAAAGTCTTCAAAATTAATCGCACTCTTCCCAATTAGTGTGCCGGTCTGTACCATAAATCCCGTTAGCTTCGAAAATTTCCTCCCCTTCTATCAAAAACTTCCTCCCCCAAAAAATAATTAGAAAGGCAAAGAGCAAAATAGTCACAGAATGGTTTGGATTAAGGATCAAGTGTTCAAACACCTCTTGAAATAATACAAATTCCGCATCTTTAATTAGTGCTTTTGAAGAAAACTTAGGTTCAGAATTCACTGACATCACAAAGTTAATTTATAGCTTTTGACATTCGTTAATTTTAAGATTACGGTGATTAATGAGTTCACTATTCTTGAAACGATTCAATTAAGAAAAAATGATGGAACACGTTATTGTAATAAGAGGTTGAACACTTCTGTATCTTTGATATAATTCAATTTGTACTATTATTACATTATCATTAATGTATAGAAGTTTTTTATGATTTTTGATTAGATTATTAATCATATAGACATTTTTCAGTGTAAAGTTTTCTAATGAAAAAAGCTCCACTTTTTTCCACCCCCAGCCTGAAAATATATTTAAATTTGATTCTGTAACAAATATTAATAACGAACGTGATTAAAATTGAAAAGCTTGAAAAAGCGAGTGGATTAATTTTGAATTGAGGCCAATTTCGAGATCGCTGGAGTGAAAGCTCTCGGGGGCGTTTAACGTAGATGCAGCGAAATTAGCGTCTCAACCCTGTGGATCTGACCGGAACTCATGTCAGTGCGAAAGTGCACGCCAGCTTATCTATATGCAGCAGCTGTTTCCCGGTTCGATTTTTTTACCAAGCTTGTATCAAATTTAGGAAAATTCATGAAGCTCATATTGTGGAACAGAGAGTTTCCATTTTGTCCTTGTTAGAGAATGTTGTGGAAACTAAAATTTAAGACTATATGATTGCACCCCATTCGTGTGCACGTGTAATTTGTCGGCTCTGTAGTTAACTTGAGTGCCAGGAACGTCCTACAGGTTACCTGGTGTTCCTCATAGTGGAGAAAATTGACTTTTTTTTAATAAAAAATAATACAAATAACAATATCAGAGAGTTGACTGAACCGAGAATCTCAGAAAAAGTTAGAAATTTTAGAAACGTGGAAACCCCGGGAAATGAGAATAAATTAATTTTTGAATGGGATTTATTCAGATTTATAGCAGTAAAATCGATTTAGTTACTTCAAATGGTGTACTAGATATGACACAAAATTGTGCAATTTTAAACGAGCTGGATTTGAAATATGAAATAATTATATTTTTATGGCCTCTAATTTAAATTTATAATTTTGAGAACTAATTTCGAGAATTCATTTATCCACTTTTTCATTTTTATCAAACAATCGGGAAATGCGCGAAAATTGCGTTCTAACCTTGAGTACGGAAAAAGGAGAGATTGAGAATATAGAAGGCATGAGAATAACAACTAGATAAGGACCAGTTCTTCAAAAGTTTTTTTTAACGAATTCAAGTAATCCAGGACGCTTTTCAGCGATACATATTAGTAATATATAAAAATCATTTCTCATTTCATTAGAAGACATTCATTTTTTAAATATGAGAATGAAAACTGGATGAGAACCATTTTTTTTGTGCTCTAAAACACATAATTTTTTACAAATGTATTCACCTTCCTGAAACATTGTAAATAATGGCCACATAAACAATTTATGAGATGGAAAACTAGATAAGGACCATTTTGTTTTTTTCCCTCCCACGCAGAAAAAAATGTTTCCCTAATGTTTTCTCAATTTTTGTCCTTTATCCAGTTTTCATTCACATTTCTTAAATTACTAATGAATATCTTTGTGAAGTTGATTACACTGGGATTTTAACAGATTTCTTTTATACACTTTTAAAGAATTATTTGGCAAAAATAAACATTCTTTTCAGTTATTATAACATAATTATTTATTTATTCGTTTATATCTATAATATCGATAAAAATATAAGTAGACATTATATTGAAAGAATAGCAACTAACGTAAGTGATCTTTTGTTTACACGCCCGTTGTGACATTAGAAACCTTAGACAAGTCTACCATTTGCAGATTACGATACCAAGTGACCCAGATTCGAGTAGTGGTGAAGAGATTCTAGAAATTATGCCTTAAGGGTTTGATTAACCCCTACAGTGCATAATTCAAGTTACTCAAAAAGAGGGGGTAGTGCAATTTTAACATTTCTATTTTCCTTCCGAAATATAAAAGAGTGTTACAAAGAATCACTTTTTGTTGATTGTACTATTTTTTTTCTAATAAATGCTTAAGTCATACTTTCTGACTATAAGGAAGATATTCTATCAGGCTGACAAAAACGGCTTAATCTACTTAAATCTACTAATCCACTCTCTAAAACTTTTCTTTATCTGGAGTATTTTAAATAAATACATATTTTAATTTGCTGCTTTTAATGAGAATTAACGTTAAGCATCTGAAAAGCATGGTTTAGAGAAAACAGATGGTCTCCCTTCTAGAAATAATTAATTGGAAACAATTCAGACCGATAGAAAGAAATTTGAATTTTTTTCTAATCGTGTTTCTTAATCGTGTGTGCACGATTGGGAACGATTGAGTGTTGCAAAGTTTCAATCGTTTCCAATC
>JAABKJ010005708.1:0-22729 GCA_011634705.1 Andricus grossulariae | reverse complement strand
TAATGATATTATTTGAATGTGGAATCATTATAACTGTTTTGGAAAAGAATAAAATGTTCTTATTGTTAATATAATTTGTATTTATTGTTTATAAAACGTATGTAAGTTTATCTTAAAATAAAATAACCGGAAAATTACCAAGAATTTTTTTGTTGATGAAAGTGGCCATCTATGATTATTGAAACCGTATTTTTAAATTTGTTCTTTAATTTAATTTAAACTTTCTAAACTCAAAAGCTTAAATTGAGATTCTTTGCCAATTAGTAATTTATAAAGTCAAACTTGTCAATGTCAGTACTGGGCTTTACAATTCATTTTCTTATTATAGTTTTAAAATATCATGATATATTTGATACTGTTTAATTGATGTTCTCTTATTAAAGATAATTTGAAAATTTCATTTAACTTCATCACAAACCTAAATTAAGGTAAGTTAAGTCCCAATACTAACAAGTTTGACTTTGTAAGCGACTAATAGGAAAACAATAATATTATTCGAATTTTTAATATTTCAAATATACTAAGAAATGAATCTAAAAATATTATTATAAATTATGATGATTTTTGTCAAAAATGACATGATAAATTATTGTAAATTTGGTCTTAAATTGTTTGTAGGATGCCAAACAACTGTAAACACTATAGGATATAATCGATGAAAATTTTAATTTAATACTATACAACTTAATGAAAATTTGGGGTACATATATTTTATAGGACCTGAAATGTCTCATTCCCCAATTATTAATCCAAATTGAAGAAATTTAGAATACAAATTTTTTAAAACTGTTATTTGATGAAAAATATTAAAATAAAGCTAGGGTGACAAGTAATAACACAATATTGGGCTACCCTTCAGTAGCGATCCTCCCATTTTATAATTCTGGCTTGAGAATATTTAATAAGATCGTATAGCAAAATTTAATTATTTAAGTAAAAATTAACGACACGTTTTTGTTTATTGTTGGACTATATATAGGTCGTGTAATATCAACCAGCAGATTAACACAGTATTGTCTGCATGTCTCCCTGGATCTACAATCTGCATTCTATATGTATCGGTTTCGATTTTTAGAATTATAATTACAAATTAAAAGCTTGAAATGCCTTCTGTCATTCGCATATTGGATTTTCGATAATCTAAAGCCGGACCAATCGAATCGAAAAATTCAATCCGGCGAGAGCGCGCGTCGAAGATCGGTTTTTGACATTCGATCGATGGGTCGATCCAATCGAATAAACCTATCGGATCGTAACATAGATCGAATGTCGATTTTTCGACATTCGAAGTGCGTCCAATGTCGGATCGGAATCGGATCGAATTTTTTTGCACACTTCTAATTCAAACCTATTTGAACCGTCTCGAAATTAGCTTGTAAAAATTTGATCCACTTTAAATATTCTGTGGAAAGTGAGTTAGTATTTGATCGGATAAAGATTCGTGTCAGCTATTTTTACATATTTTTGTTATTTTTCCGTAGTATGCATATAAATTGTAAATTTGATCGACTTTAATTAATGGTAACTCATTTTCTTCATTTAAAGATTCTCTAAAATTGTGACATTTTACACTCGATTAAATTCACGTCTTTTTAATTAAATATACCGTCCACCTAGTTCAATAAGGTCGTAATGCACACTATTTTAAAAAATATAAAAAATAACTTTTTTATTACATTTCATACTTTATGACAGTGGCAGTGTAAACAGAGACTGAAAGTTATTATTTTTTAAATATTTTTGATGATAATTAATATCGTGGTCCATGAAATATATAATAAACCATTAAAAAATATTTATACTTATATTTAAAATAATTTGGGGTTTTTAAATTGAACGAATAACAGCTATTAGCATTTTATGTACATTTTTACCTAGCAGACTTTAGTTTCTTGAAATATGTATTTTTGTAAAGCAAGTGGATTAAGACTTTCTGAACGCTTAACCCTATAATTTGTTTTTTACCTCTGCGGTAAAATTTCATTTTTCAGGGTCCAGGGAAAATCTGGAAATCAGGCCATGTCAGAGAACTTTATTAGACAGGGAAAATCAGCAATTTTGAAAATTTGCAAAAGTTAGGGAATTTCTATAAGAGCCACTTTATATAACTCTCAAGGATAATGAATTTGAAATTTTAATTTGAAATTGCTTTTTCATTATTAATATTATACGATTAAGACAAAACCCTTTCGGGGTAACATTTCCATTTGTAAAAGATTCTATGTTAAAAATGTTAGAAGATTGAAATGCTGGTTTTTGAGTATTAATGTTCAGGGAAAATGTAAAAATTGGTCAGGGAAAAATTAGGGAGCTTTGAAAATGAAGTTCAGCGGCCACCTTGATATAATATTCTTGTTAGTCCCTTATTTTTCTTGTATTTCTATTTCTTACTTTTGCAGGTGCTTTATCCTAACGATAATATTTTTACTTCAAAATGTTATTATTTGCTTGAAAATTCATCTTTCTGGATTGAAAATTCAACTGCAATCTTCCTTGTTCAAAAATTCACATATTTTGTTTATAATTCATCTTTTTTCATAGAAAATTATTCCTCTTGTTTGAAAATTTGTCTTCTTGTTTTTAATATTCATCTCTTTTGGTAGAAATTTCATCTTTTTTGGTTGAAATATCAACTGTTACATGTTTTGTTGAGAATTCATCTTTTTATGTTGAGGATTTAATGATTTGTTCGAAAATTTATGTATTTTGTTGATAATCCGTCTTTTTTGGTAAAAATTAATCTTCTTGGTTGAAAATTCGTCTTTTTGGTTTTAATATTCATATCTTTTGGTAGGAATTTCATATTTTTTTATTTAAAATATCAACTATTAAATTTTTTGTTGAGAATACATCTTTTTTTGAAATTCAACTAGTTTATTGAGAATTTACTTATTTGTTTGAAAATTCAAATCTGGTCAAAAATTTACATATTTTGTATAAAATTCGTTTTTTGTTGAAATATCAACTATTACATTTTTCGTGGAGAATTCATCTTTTTCGTGAAAACTCAACTTTTCGGGTGGAAAATTTAATTGTCTTCTAAAAAATTTGTCCTTTCAGCTTAAAAATTTATCTATTTGGTTGAAAATGCAACTTCTTTTGATTGAAGTTTAATCTTTTATGGTAAGAAAGTGAGGAAATTTTATAAGGGTGGCCCTCCAAGTAAAAGTCGCTTAACAAATAACGGTAAAATGTTATTCAATCGTAAAATTGTATTGTAAATCTGTTGTTTTCCCTGTTGCTTTCTATGTTACACTTCTGTTCACCAGAGCGAGCCGTGCGGTACTATATGTATGACAATGGGTACCTATATTACACATGACTGAACGGATTAAGGTTTATCATGTGCTGTCTATTTATCCATGCGTTAAATATGTGCATGCAATGATTCGAGAATATTAATTTAGATACTGATATTTGGTAGTATTCAGGGTATTCAGAAACCTTTACGACACTTTGAAAATAAATGCCTACAATTGTTATACATTAAAATTGTTAGCATTAAACTCAGTATAATTTAAAAGAAATTAAAAAATTGTATATGATTATAAAATTTTTAATTTTATTTTTTTAAATTTTCATAATTAAAAGTAAAATTTAAGACTCAATTCTGGAGTTTAGGTGTTTCTGTTGCCCACCCTACTCCTTCTAGCAACAAAAAAACTTTATTTTTATTTCTTTCTTAATCGTCTCATTTGTTAATAAAGAGTAACACTGCTTTTTTTCGCTCTTAACCATTCAATAAATTATATTCTGTAATGATGTGAATTAAAATAGACGTAGACTCTGTCGAACCACCCTCGACCGTCTGTTTATGCTAATGAGTGGGTCCGAACATAATAGTATGGCACCACTGATGACACAGCGAACCAGTGATCTCGGACCAACATAGTCCGAGATCGTTATACGTCTGACTATGGCCGGCTGAAACTACTGGGTACGAAGCAATTTCATTTGCGCGATAGTGATCCAACCTTGTTATAGTCAGACACTGGTGCTTCTCCAACGTCCGCTCTCAGATAGTACCTCAGTAGCCAGACGTTAGTCAAGCCCTGAAAACTGTACCAGCAGTATAACAGTCGCCTTCAAGCGAATAAGTTTAAATTATTTCCAGGTCCGACTGTCGAGAATGGGTTCAGTTACGCCTCTTATGAGTTCCTAGATTCTCAAGAATTTGAGTACGGGTGAAAGAAGTTGTAATTTTCAAAATGAATGTAGTAGTTATATAGTAGTCAATTGTTTTCCCCACTACAACCAATTGACCCAATTTTGGATAAAAATTTGACGCCTTAGGATTTAGTGTGTTCTTATAAATTGTCAAAGAATTTATTGCTCGGTTATATTCTCGGAAATATTTTAATTCTCGTTATCATTCTCAAAGTTATATAAAAGGCCGCCCACAAACTTCTTTACCAAATTTTGGTTAATTTAACCCCCCCCCCCTTTCGACCATAATTTTGTCTTAAACACACCCCTCCCCCGGACAGTAACGTGGCCGTTGGCTAAACACGGGTTACACGTTTATTTTGCTTTTTTTCGCATTTCTAGTGAGTTCAAATTTTTAACACAATAGTTGAATCATCAACCAAAAATATGAATTTCCAACCAAAAAGATGAATTTTTTACCCAAAAAGACGAATTTTTTAATAAAACATGAATTTTTCATCTACTGCTTTTTCAACTAAAAGGATTAATTTTGCACCAAGAAGATTAATGTTCTAGCAAGGCAGACGAATTTTCAATAGAACTAGAGCCTCACTAGAACAAATGTTTATAGAAATACATAGTAAATGATCTCGACTCGAGAAGAGTCCAGATTTCACTATTTTTCGCTGTGTTTTAACTATAATATCGAGCAGGAGGTTTGACGCCGAGGATAATTGTGGGCATTCGATGGCCTAGGTCGAATGTCTGCCTTCAAACTCTACTTTCGGAAAGCCTACTGACCTCGGGAGGTGATTTTCTGCAGTTTTCCTCTCCTCTGGCCAAATGTGCGGGCAAATGCGAGTACTTCTAATGAAGTCTCATGCAGCTGCGGGTTATCGCTGCTTGTGATTAAATTCATACACTGATTTTATGCCCACCTTAGTAAAAGACAAATTTTCACAGGCCCTTATACAGTGAAGTTGAGTCTCCTCCTTTCAAATATAGGATTGTTGAATTTTGAAATCAAAAAGACGAAGACAGTTAAATTTACAACCGAAAAATATTATTTTTCATCCAAAAAGTCCATTCTCTACAAAATAGTAAAATTTTCGAATGAATCTTTTAATTTTTACCTGAATGTTTGAAATTTCTACCAAAATAGTCGAATCTTCGACTAAATATATCATCTTTTAACAAACAAGTTTATTTTTAATTAAATAGTTTAATTTTGCACGAAATTGTTGAGTTCTCAAGCAAAAAGACGAATTTTCTACAAAACATTTAAATTTTCAACAAAAGAGTCAATTTAAAACCAAATAGTAGAATTTCCAACTAAAATTATGAATGCTCCATCAAGAAAAAAACGAATTTTTTATAAAGCAGTTCAACTTTAAACCAAATAGTGAATTTTTCAACCAAAAAAGATGAGTTGTCAACGAAACATGTGATAGTTAATATTTGAACCAAAAAGGATTTTAGCTGGAAATCAAAAACAGTTGATTTCAACAACAAAAGATGAATTTTTTACAAAATAATTGCATTTTTAACCAAAAATGATGAATTTCCATAATTAAGATTAAGTTTCTACCGAAAAGGGCGAGTTTTCAACAAAATAGATGATTTTTTAACCAAATAGTTGACTTTTCAACCATAAAAGTTCAAATTTAAATTTAAAAATATCAGTGTTCAACCAAAAACGGAATAGTTAAATTTTTAGTTTAAAAATTAAATCTTGTCCAAAAAGGATGACTTTTTCACAAAATAGTTGCATTTTCAAACAAATAGTTGAATGTAATACGAAATAGTAGATTTTTTAAACAAAAGAGATGAACTCTGAACCAAAAGTATAATAGTAGACTTTTCAATTAGAAAAATAACTTTTAGGAAAAAATAGTTGAATTTTCTTATTGCATTCTATTGATTAAGTTCACATTCAAGCGGAAAAACGAGAAAAGAGGGAAGTTTGTTGAAAACAAGAGAAAAAAGGGGAGAGGGCAGTGTCATATTTCGCACACTTTGTTAAAATTTGTCACCAGGAAACGTACTAAACATTATCCAAGTTTGTGGCGTTACTTTAACTGAGCCCTCCCCCTGTTACCAACTATATTACTTTGTGCGAACACCCCTCCTCCCTCAAATTGGTAACGTAGTTTATGGTCGGCCTTCAACCAACTAAGAAATCCACGTAAAATATTAAAATTAAATAATGATTCTTTATTAAGGCCCTTGAAAAAGAATATATTGCTCGGTTACTTATATTCTCCATAATATTCGCATTCTTCTTACCATTATAAAAGTAATATAAGGTCTAAGAACTCTACTCTTATCTAGTTTGACTTTCTCGGTCTACTCTTTCCTAGCAAACTGTGCACAACATCACAGATACATTTTGTTCAAATCAAGACAAATTTTACTGAATTTAATGCCAACGATTTTTCGTTTAATTATTGGTGTTTCACATTTGAAAAGAATACTTAAAAGTGTTAGACCTTAAAGTCCTCAATTTTCGAATTCAGATAAAGCGGTCTTAAATTTAGCCCGATTTTTCTTACCTCAATACAGAAAAATGTGTATGACTATAAGGCAAAACAATCTTGGTGTGTAAAAGATTCAAGCATTTGTTTTTACTGTTTCGCAATCAGGATTGCGAACACCGATAATTTAAACGTACTACCTCACTGAAAATTTGATTTTCTCCTTTTCTGGATCATTTTGTAATTTATCTTAATCCTCTCCGATTCATAGTTGAATGAAATTACATTCCTACGCAAAGTACTTAACCTGGCCTTTGGGAAATCAAATGTAATATTGCTTTCCTGCTCGAAACTCAACTTATCGGATCACACAAACATGTACACGAGTCAAACTATTGATTTTTTGTTAATTCTCCAATATTCACCATTTTCGAGGACTTAGGAGAATCGAAAGAGGTGTATTAATTGAAATATTTAAAAAATGCCTTTCTCCAGAAAAAAAATATAAAAAGTCGTAAATATTAGATGTTAGTGTAGATTGTAGACTGTATGTTGTAGAAACAAAATTTTGGAAATAAAAAATAATTTTTAAAAAAGTAGCGTATTAGAGCTCTAAAAACGTATAATTCATTTAGAGTTGATTATTATTAGAGCTGGGTTTTACATGTTAGCGAACTGCATATTTGAAAAAATTGTTATCTTCATTATATTCTTATTTTCATCATGAATTTTTTTTTAAATTTATGTTTTTTTAAACTATGATTTTCTTTTAGCTAACACTGAAAAATATTTTAAGTATCTGAGAGTTTTCAGATAATAAAAATACAGTAGAAAAACAATGTTAAAGCCTGAAGGCAACAGAAACAGAAAAGTAGGAAATTTTCTAAATAGTCATTTTTGTGAATCAAAATCTATCTACTGATAAATACATTAAAACAGAATTTCATAATATGAACATTTTTCAATTCTATTTTTGTCCATTTTTCAATTTTTGATATTTTCCGCTTTTTAAATATATTTTTATCAATAGAATGTACTGAGGTGATGAACAGATTTTTCAAAGCTAGATAAAAAATGTTTTAAACACAAAAATGAGGATATAAATAGTATGTTGAAAAGTCGCTAAGAAGGAGCGCGATTGTTACACAGAGGGCTTGTCATGCAAGATAAGAGATAACCATATGATTAATTTTACGGAAACATAACATGTTCTCATGATATTTCCAAACAATTTTGTCTTGAATTCTGCTTTTTGGATCAGCCATCTTGAATCTTGATTTTTTTATGTGATATTTAGAATCTGTGACATTAAAAAACCTTTATATGATCAATTTTATTTGCTACGAAAGTGTCTGATAACTGAAATAAATATGCTTATCTTTGTAGAGTTGACCGAGAACCGAAGTTTTGAGAAGGGTGATAAAAAACCGAACTTTAGAGTACTTACTGTCTCTGTTTATTAAATTTGGAAAGGAAATTAAAAAAAAAATAAACCTTAAAAAGTCAAATTGTGTAACAACATTACATGAAAAGGCTTCATTCAAAAGAACTATGCTTCCAAAAACGAGTTTAAAAAAAACATGTTGTTACACAATTTGACTTTTTTAAGCTTATGTTTTTAAAATTGCTTATCTTTATTAGTATTTTCACTTCAAGTGGAGTTTTTTTGGCTTATCGAAAATGGACTGTTGGGAAAAAGATGGGTGGACTGAAGCAGTTTCGCCCGACCTATTTGAAAAATAATTGGTACCACTGGCTCTTTCGGTAACCTTGTAATATCCAATTTTGCAAATATGACATTTTTTCAACCTACCTGTAATATAGGAAGGAAAAAGCAGAGAAATTTTCCGAAGATCCAGTTGTCGATCAGCATCACAGCCAAGGAAATAGGAAGTACAAAAATGCATTTGATTACATCTGATATTACCATGTTGATAAGAAACGCGTTTGTGGGATCTCTATATAATTTAAATTTTAAGATATGGTAGAACATGGCGAAGTTCATTATTATGCCGCAAATTATGAGCAGCGAGTAGACGAAGATCAATATCGGATAAGTGTTATAAAAAACCGGCCTTAAGATTGGTTTTGAAAAATCCTCTGTTTCATTTCCAGGTTCTTTAAATCGATTGATCAATTTAAAGATGAACTGGTTTCTCCAGGCATAAGATGCATCCTCTTCTTCAGACATTTTTCGTTAATAGTTTGTCTAACTTTTCAGATTATCTTAGTAATTGTTATTGATGGTCGATCCACGTTTTCATATGACATATTGCTTTTCTCTGTCTTGCATTCAACTTTTCACCACCTGCGGAATTAGAGAAAACCGGCTTATCAGATTAATTATTTTTCCTATAGTGGCATGTTCTTGTAACGCTTAATGCAAATTTTACAACAGACATCAATTTTTTAGCTCTATTGATTGACTGCAAAAAATGAAACCGAAAGAAATTTAGACAAAACTAAATAATCAGTTTAAGGAGGACCATTTGCAACTTCGACGATCATAATAATATTTGAAAAGAGTTATGAATACTTTCTTATAAAATACAAGAAAGAGATGAAAATATGACAAGAAATACCTTTTTTACTACCATAAAGTTATAATTATGCACTAAAATATTTTCACAATAATTCATTACTTTAATGAATTCAATATAATATAATCATTGAAGTATTCATTGACACGATAAAATAATGGTTAGGCTTGGAAATTGAACGGAAGTTAGAAATTTTACTTCAAAATTAGAAAGAACGATTATTAATTCAAAAAATTATAATATTATTTCCAATATTCTCGTCCTTATATCAATTTGTCGTCAAATTGCACTTCAATTTTCTTCAATTATTACTACTTCAAAATTAATTGTTATATATAAATCGGTGGTGAGTTTGCAGTTTATTAATTTGTATCACTTCTAAAAAGACTCTTCTACACTTTCATCAATTTTATGATTAATATCTTGAATTTTAAAATAGAAATCTCCGGTTTATATGATTCTGCTAGGTTAGGCCCATATAAGACACAATGTTCATTTAAAAGTTTATATTTTCTACAGAAGGTGATAAAAAAATGCTTATATTTTGCAAAATTATGCAGAATTAATTAAAGTTCAGCATATTTCAAGAACATTACAAAATCCTGGATTCAACTTATTGCATGTTCCCCCTTATGGGTTGTGGCCAAAAAGTTGAGTATTTTCGACAGATTTTAGTCAGGAAGGGATTTGTACGAGGCGATATAAGGGGGAGGGTTATAGATTTTTAGATTAATCTAGAATTTTCGTGCTATTTATTTATATTTTACGCAACACTGCTTCCACCCAGGTCGCTGATCAATCTCTCTAGCAAGCACCCCAGGCAAAGAGCTTTACAAAGTCATTATGTAAAGCTTTCCACTCGAGCTCATTAGTATCCAAGGTCTTTCGTTTCAGGCGTCACTCACTCCACTGATACTCTTCATCATGCATTTCTATAAACTATTTTTCACCTTCCTTTTCTGTCTTGGCATACCGCTTTAGCTTCCTTTACGTCCATGTATTTCCTCATATGCAAGCTCTTGTGTTTTTATGGCTTTTTATGTGTGCCTCTGGGTACGCTACCATTTACTTTACTTCGATATATACTTGTGCCGTCGGTCGTTCATCTTTCATTCTCTCAACATGCCCAAACTATCTCAACGAATTTCTTTCACACTTGTGAAACAGTGTTTCCTCTACACCGCATTCTTTGAGGATTCTATAATTACTGACTTTGTCCATTAGCGTTTTATCGTGAAATATAATCCGGTAATATTAAAAACGCTGCTTTGAAATTTGTTTTTAACCTTAATCTTTATTTCCTATATTATTTGTTTTGAAGATAACCTGATATAACAAAGATTTAAAATTATTTGATGACAAATCAAATAATTTAGGATCCTCTAAAAAATAACAATGATAAAACCCTTATTATTCGATTGAGTAGTAATAACTTCTTTATTTGTTAATTTAATAACTCATTTCCTCCATCCTGCATTAAAAAGCTTTTTCTTATATTTTTGCATAGTTACATTTCTGTGAATAAAAAGTATACAATTTTTAATTTAACTTAAGAGTAAGACAAGTTATTAAATAATGTTTTAAAAATGACATTGCTTTTGTCTTTCATTCTAAAATAGATGTTTTATAAATTATACTCAACGTTATTGAAAATTAAGGATGCTACAATACTAACTTGAATTGGCTGGTGAATTTTTTAATCAGAATTTATTAAAATGCATTTTTCAATAAAGAATGAATTGCATCGTGCGTGGATATATATGGGCGCATCTATGATAGCTGCCACTTGCCGATACAAAATCAACGGTAACATTTTTATAGGTACAACACTGAGAATTTTATCATATTAGCTATGGGTGCTATTTAATGATATTCTGTATTTGGACAGACGAAAACTACTGTCTTCAAATAGATAGTAACAATTAAAAGATATTTAATTATGTTAAAATTAAATGATCTATTAGCTCATCAACAATTTTCCGTTTTCATTTTCTCTTTGCATTTCCCTCAGCAGGGTTAATTTATTTATACAAGAATTCATCGTTGGAAAAAGCTAACGTATAGGCTAACTAATGTAATTATTTGAATTTGTAACCAAGAATTTGACACTTTTATGAATAAGTTTCAATTTTGTATGAATTTTTATAATGGTTGAAGTTATAAAATGTTTGTATATATTAAATATGTACGCAGAAAAAAATTCTGCTAAGGTTACAGGATTTTCAGTTAAAATAGGGACAGCATAGGTTTTCTGTAATGATTATCGAATTTTCTGCAGAGTTTACAAAATTTTCAGTTATTTTATAAATTTACAGATATTTTCTGTAACATTTACAGACTTTTTGATTAGATTTTACAATTCAAATATGTTTATTCGACAGAAAAGTTCAGTAAATGTTACAGAAAATATCCGTAATATAATAAATAACTGAAAATTTTGTAGACTCTGCAGAAAATTTGGTCATTTTTACAGAAAATTTATGCTGTCCCTATTTTAACTGAAAACCCTGTAACCTTAGCAGCATTTTTTTCTGAGTGTGTTTTTATTCACTAAGCACAACCGCAGAAAGCTGGATAAGAACAAGAAGAAGGTATTTGTAAACTTTTTCAAAACTTTAAATCATGTTTCAAGCAGTATCATGACTATAAGGTAGTTTTTAAATTTTGTACGCGGTCGGTTTATTTTTTCGGTCTACTATTCCTTCGAGAAGCCAATAGGTACAATAGTTTAAGTTTGTTCCTCCCATATACCATTACTCACAAATTTTAAATTTAAATAGTTTTTTAACGAGTGCTAGCTTGCTTCTCCAAATAAACTATGTAAATATAACCATAACGGTTAAAATGTTAAAATCTAGGTACATAATTATAAAGCGTAGAACTTTATTTGAATAGAACGAAATACGGATTTACTTGAATAAACATAATTTTTCTTTAATTATTCTGAAATTCTATTCTTGTCTTATAACCTTATCTTATATCGCCATAAAGTTGAAGCATAAAAGGCAGAAGAAAATGCGGGTCGGGACATGCTGACTTTATTAAGCATTGGGTATTCAAACAGCAATCACTTTTGATCAAAAGTATAAGCTTGTATTCAGTTGAACCTGTTTGTACAGTCTGCTTTACACTGTAATACATACTTCGAATTAAAAATTTCTTTGATCTTTACTGTAATTACTAAGATATCTTTGAGGGACATAATAGTGCAAAGTTCTAGTTATATGCTTATAAGAAAGTAAGAAATGTTCTGTACTAAGGCAACTTTCGTGTATATTCACGATAAATATAGAAACAAATACAAATGTAATAAAACGTTAGTTGTCGAACAAAAATTGAAAATAGAGCAGTCTGTGGAACCCTGTGTTTTTTATATTAAATATAAATAATAAAGTACGTTATTAACATCACAGGCCTTTGATATCTTTACTCTTCAAACCTCATATATGCAGGAAATAAAAATTGTATAGCCCTTTATTCATAAAATCAAATATTCCTACCCTCTGAGAGTACTTTTATTATATTTACTTCATTTTTACTATTCGACTCGACTTGACATTTTGTTCTTATAAAACCTAATACTTTGGTTAATCCAAAAATCGAGTCTGAACTTTTTCTATGAAAATATTTTCCGATAAACATTAGGAAGAGTGAGTGCGTCTGAGTCAGGACTTCCGGTGCTGTGCGGTATGACAATAGAAGGACGGTAGGATGGGCAGTGTCACTTTTTGATAGAATGAGGTGGATTGTGGAGAAGAAGAATGCAGAAGGGCGTATGAAAAGATTTCTGGTGGCAAAAAGACAAGGAGGAAGTGAAGGGATAAAGGTGGAGGTGGATTCTGTTAAGAAAAAGGTGGGCGAAGAAAGTGACACGTGCACGTTTGAGCAAAATATTGAAGAGTGAGATGTTGCCGAAGGAGACAGAGAAAACGAAGCCGTTTGGCGTGCGTATCTTTGTGAGAGTGATTACACTGCTGTCCAAAGTAAAAAGATACATAAGTGAAATTGTCATGTAGTTCGGATTTTCCATTTTTAGGTATAAGAGAATAAAAAGGATAAAGAGACACGAAGGGACGAAGGCAATTGGCGCACGTCTCTTGCTTTGAAATAATTATAAAAATATGCTGGTGAGAGGTGGATGGCAGAGTCGATGGGATCGAGATTTCTACTAAACACTAATTACCTTTCTTTTTACTTATTTTACTTTATTATTATACCATTAAGCAAAATTCTTTCCGGGATAAGCATGACTCCCTCGGTTCTAGCGGGGATCAGGGAGTTCATATATTTTAGATTAATCTAGAATTCCCATAGTACTTGTTTAAGTAAAACGTTCGTTCCGAAACACTGCTCCGACATAGATCGCTGATCAAGCTGTCTAGTAATCGTCTAGTAAACGCCTGGCTATTTCTCCATCAATATATCAATATATAGTAAATAAACTTTCAAGATACACGTAATTATCAAGTTGTTCTATCCTTTTATCGTCGAAGGCAATGTTGCATACTGTTCTCTCGCCCTTTCCTTTAAACACAATAATTTTTGTTTTATTTACGTTAATTTTAAGGCCCATGTTCTTCATGTTAGTATTCAGTTTGCTCAACATTCTCTGCAAGACCTCGACTGAGTCTGCCATAACAACCTTATTATCTGCAAACGCTAACCCACGCACCTTCACGGTCCCGAGAAAAAGGAATTCCACACAAATTGTTTAGTTGAGTAATAATAGTATAACATAGCACTTTCAAATAAAACAAACTATCTAAAGATTTTGGAAATTCAAAATGACGTTTTAAAAATTCAATAAGCTAGTTGTGAATTCGCTCCCGGGTGTTTCCACTTTGTTTGTATTTACAATTTTATAGTGCTCATATGAGGAACTCTTTGCTTCCTTATTATAATTAATTAGCAATTATGTTTCCTTCCTCATAGAGGAAATCAAAATAACAAAATATAAATAGGTCAATCAAAACGTCTCGAATCAAGGAGTCTTTTCTATTCTTGTATAAATATTTTTAGAAATCCCTTAGTCAGTTTGAAGATATTAGTGGCGAAAATAAGCCCTCCGAATTTCATCAATTTATCTGTAACCGCCTTCAAGTTATCGTGTTCACCAAAAAGTTTTACATCCACGAACACACACACGCATCCAAACATACACGTCCAACACACACACATCAACACATATACACCCATACACACACATCCACGCATGCATACATCCGGATAATTGCTTAGAATATTGTATCAGAGATTTTCAAATTGAGGAACGTTCAATTAAATTAATTTAAAATTTTTTGAAATTGTTACCATCAAAAAGCTTCCTCTACGAGGAAGCAAAAAAGGAAGTAACGCCAAGGTGATGCGTTACTTTTTTTAGTCACGGGAACAGTAACGTGTTAATGTCGAAAAAAAAGAAACTGTAACGCGTTACAAGTTTTGAGGAAGTAATGGTAACGCTAACGCGTTACTTTTGTCTGGTAACGTGTCAAACACTGAAAATTCAAAAATCGTAAATTTCAATAAGGGCTTAAATTCTAAAAGGTCTGATAAAGAATGAACCTTATGAGGTAAGTTTTAATTAAAAAAATTAAACAATGCAATTTTAATCACGCTTAGTATCTCAAATCTCAAAAGCATATAAATGTGATATTTTCCTGCATCCTTGCACTTGGAAAATCAAATTTGTAAATTTGAAAAATATGTTTTAATGAATTTTCAATCAAAATTTTTAAAAATTAGGACGCAACCGACTGCGGCGAAACAATTTGGGTAAGCCCATTAATTTCAGACTTTAATTTGAAATTTGAAGAGGAAAATAATACATATTTTTTCTCATTCGGCTTTAGCACGCACTAGTGTCAGTCATCGATGCTACATCCGATGGATGAGAGATCGGAAGAAATACAATACGTGATTGTTTTCTTTAATGCTGGGCTTGCAATAGTTTTAATCAGGTTAGTAGTCAGGGAGAAACGTGAGGAATTAAAAAAGCTAATTCCGCATTTCCGAATTTCCAAAAGAAACTTAATTTTGTTAAACTACTTTATATGAACCAAAACCTAAAATAATGAACTTTTATCAAAATTCAGCTTTTATAGGATTAATAACGTTTCGAAAACAACAAAGTGGATAAACATATATGCTCGCTGTGGATAAATTAGGCTTGTTATTGTTTGTTTGTTATTGTTTGCTTGTTATTGTTAGTTTGTTATTGTTTCATTGTTATTATTTCTTTGTTATTATATTCTTCGTGAGGTTTAATGAAGTCCTGGCTTCGTATAACGAAGTTGTAAATGTTATAATTTACTTTTTTGTGGAAGTTATAATATCATTTGATATGATACATTTAGATGGTCCGCGAAACCAAGTTTAACACGTATTTGACATTAAAAAATAAATTGTTAAATTCTGGACAGAATGGCCAATATTAGGTATATCGAATTGTTTAAACAATTTATTATTGTTCATAACAATTTTCTCTTAGATTAGTGGCCGAAAGTCGCGTGTTTTTTTTAAATTTTCAACTTGTTTTCAACTTTTCAGTTAGAACGAGAAACTGGTTCATTAAAGTTAACAAAAATAATTAAATAAAATGTATTATTGTTTATAACTATCTTCTCTTAGAGTAATGCAAGAAAGTTGCGGTTTTTCTGAAATTTTCAACTTTTCTTCGCCTTTTTCTTTATACATGTATCTTATCACCGATAACATCTTGTTTTCTCCGGGGAATGGGGTAGCGGTGGGTTGGGGGGGGGGGCAGACAGTAAATTTATGCAGCTCCAAATGTTCATTTTAGAATCTGCAAAAAACTTCGTGTTTTGATGGAAAATAAATTTTTGCGTGTCATTCACGGACCCACTCCTCCGACCTTTATTATTATTTTTTTTTCGAACTTGTTCTCGCGTGAATCCGGTTTTTTATAATAGCCACGGACTAAGTCAAGTGACAGATGAGGATTATTATTTATTAATTTATTAAATTTATTGTTGTTATTATTATTAATATACCATTAAGACAAATTGCTTTCAGTGTAAGCGTGGCTCGTTTGGTTACCCCAAAAACTCCCAAAAGGGATTACTTCTTATTGTTCCACCCTTCGCTTTTATCTCTATTGTAAATGAGCTCTTTTTTTTGTCTATTAATATTTTTATGAAGTTAGTAAAAAGTAAAAATACTTTATTCAGAATAAAATGGAATACTATTTAAAAAATGATTCCCTTTGATGTTTATTTATTATTTGTTCATTACTAAAAAGCCAAAGAAGAGTTGAAAATTTCGGAAAAATTACATTTTTCTACTATTAATCTATCAGACTATAGTTATAAACAGTTACATTCTTGAACCAATTATTCTTGTTAACTTTTATCGATCATCACCTCACTGTAAGTGAAAAGTTAAAAAAGGTTGCAAATTTCAGAAGAACCTGGAACTTTCTAGAATTATTCTAAGAGAATATTATTGTAAATAAAAATAATTGCTTAAAAAATTTTTCTTCCTAACTTTGATTAATTATTTTATTGCTGTAACTGAAAAGTTGAAAACAAATTTAAAAATCCATAAAAAACAGCGACTTTCTGCTCCTATTCAAAGAGAAAATTGCTATAAACAATAATAAATTCTTTTTAAAAAATGGTAGCATCTGATTATCAGCAAAAAGTAATATTTCATGAATTACAAACAATTTATACTAAAATAAACCGCAAAAATTAGAATTAATACCATAAACTCGCCAAACCCATTTTTTCTTTTATTGTTCAACATTTACAAAAACGTATTCTTCTCTTATGGGAACTATGCGTAATACTTCATGAGATCAGCGGAACCTGTACACATCAATTTTTTTTAACAAAAAATAGGCATTTATTATTTTTTCATTTTTTCGAAGAAATTTGGGGGATGAAAGCATGAAAAATATATGTTCAAAAGTAAAATTAAATTGTAAAAACACAATAATTCAGAGCCGAATGAAAAGATGTTGGTAAATATTTTAACCCTAGAGAACTTCTTAATTTATTTTTTATTTTTAATACCGCTTCATTTCTATTCCAAATTTTTTTTATATTAAGGAAAAAAATATATTTTTCATAAAATTTTTTAAAGTGCTTGCATCAAAATATATACAAATTCACAGTCTCATTTTGATGTAAAATACGATTTTTACTTAAAAATTCTTGGTAGAAAATCCATCTGTTTGGTTGAAAATCAATTTTTTTACTGGAAATTTAACTATTCTATTTTAAGTTAAAAATTTATCTGTTTCAGGTGAAAATTCAGCTATTTTGTTGAAAATTCGTCTTTTTGGTAGGAAGGTAATCTCATTAGTTCAAACTTCATCTTTTTAATTCAAAATTCATTTCTTTGGTTGAATATTTATCTATTTTGTTGAAAAATCATTAAAAATTTTTGTTATTTATTTTTTTTCCAACTAAAAATTAAACTATTTTATTTTTGGTTGAAAATTTATATTTTTGATATAAATTTAAACTTCTTGGTTGAAAATTCATCTTTTTGGTTGAAAATTTATTTTATATGGTTGGAAATATTTTTTTTTTCTAAAAATACTATTCTATATTCGGCTAAAAAAATATTTTTCTAATATTTTAACTTTTCTGTTTTTAGTTGAAAATTCATGTATTTTGATGAAAATGTGACTTCTTTTCTGATAACAAATATGTGTTACACTTCATGGCGTTAGAGAAATATATGTGCAAAAGTAAAATTAAATTGGATAAACGCAATATTTGAGAGCCGACAAAGCTATTGATAAATAACATAAATATAAAGAAATTCTTCATTTATTTTTTATTTTTAATACGGCTGCATTTCTATTTAAAAAAATTTGTATATCAAGGAAAAAAACATATTTTTCATGAAATTTTGTGAAGTGATTAAATCAAAATGTATACAAATTCATAGTCTCATGTTTGAATAAAATAAGATTTAGAATTTATCAACAACAAAAAATTCATCAACCAGTTGCAGTATTTCTTGTAAGAATAGCTTTTGAAATTTGAATTTTTTTTAACGAGTACTTGAAAAAAAATAACATTAAAGTGTGTGGGTCAGTTATCAGAATATTCTGAACAAAAGATTCTCATAGAAATTGATGGAACATCCGGCTTTTCATCGAAGGTATATGTTTTCATCCTCCCACATGTTTATTTCAATAGTCAGTGCATCAAGCCACCTGTAACGTGTTTTCCTGTACAGAATTTGTCTCTTAGCACTGCTCGTGTAGGAGGGAAAAACAACCCCGTGAGGAAAAGAAAATCCAAAAAATTTTCTGAGATAATAAAGAGGGAAAAAATCAAATATATATCTTCCACTGTTTCTGCTATTCTCACGCTCAGACGAATGTTCGTTTGAATCAGTCTTTCTTTGATACAAGGCGAAACAAATATTTGATTGGTTCAAATAAATATTTTTTTGATTTGATTCAAACACGCCATCGTTTAACTCAAACAAATTTTATTTGAATCAAGCAAATTCTATATTTGATATAGGGTCAAAAAATGTTTGTTTGATTCAAACAATTGTTTTTTTTAGTGTATATGAACAAATTAGAAGTCTTTCTACAAGATATTGTTATTTTAATTTGATCGTTTTTAATAAAGTTTCATTAAGGCAGGTTTCTATTGTGTTTAGAACAATCAACTGAGAAAATAATAGGATATTAATAAATTTATATTTAGAAGTGAAGGATCTGTTGATTGAAACTCACTCGATGACAGCCACCAGCTACAGGTTCTTGATCACATTACTTGTTTTAACAGTTTATAACTTTTACATTGTACCGATTGCTATACAAATTATTAACCAGCGAACATTATTTCAAATTCTGGACATTTGCACATTTCTAAAAACTAATTAAAAACTAAATCTAATGTATTTGATTTTTTTTATTCATTTAGTACACAGGTTTGATTTTTTTTAAAAGCGGGACGCGAATAATCACGTGGCCAACAGAGAATCAGTGGAACAGTATTATGTTTCGTCGGCCTTCCAGACGCGACTGGCGCTTTAGTTCAGATCTCCCTTGAATCAAGAATTCGGCAGTGTTGCGCATGCTTTACAGTAAATATTCGTAGTATAGGGTCTCTTTCTAATTAAAGTGGAAAAGATTAAGAACCTTAAATCACTTCGACACATAAGGGTCCAAGTATCAATGTTTATCTACTTTTACTGTTAATTAGTGAATTGATGATGGATTTAGTCTAGTATATAAAATTAGACTAGATATTTCCTGCTGATTTCATCTTACAATTAGAATAACTTATTGTCAAACATTTTTAACTAATATTTTAGAATGTTCTAGAATATATGATTCTCAAATTTTATGGACTTTTTTCTGGAATATTCTAGAGTTATATAGAATATTTCAGAATGATCAATAGGTTATTCCAAAACTCTGTAATATTCTATAAATTTCTTGATTTTCAATCAATTGCGTGGAAGATTTTAGATTATTGTGTAATTCTGTAATATTCTGATATTTTCTTGATCATTCTGGATAGGGCAGAGTGGGGCAGGACCGATCGGCGCAAAGTGGGAAGAAATTACTTTTTTGGTTCAAAATAACGTACAGCCCACAGATATTGACCGATTGGGACGTAATAGTATATTGTGCTACAAGTGCGAAAAGTAGACAGTTCCACACAAGTGTGAAGTTTGCTGTACGAACCAGAGGCGAATAGAAGGGGAGTTGTAGGCGAGCTGTAAACGAGCCGAATACAAGCTGGAAACGACTCGAAGATGAGCCGATAACAAGTTGTTACCTTCACAAGAGTTGCAACTGTCTACTTTCAACGCCTGTTGCACACGATATTTTTTGTAACAAATTCAGTAAATTTTCGATTTGAGAAACATAAAAACAAATTTCCGAAAATTTTCGGTCAATTTGTAAGTTGCCGAAAATGTCCAGAATTTTAAGGTATCCAAAGCTTTTTGGAAGAAATCCAAAATTTTCAAAATTTCCGGAAATTTATGGAATATGACTAAATTACCGGACATTTCAGGTATCCAAAAAATTCTAAAATTTCAGGAAATTTTCGGTAATTTATCCGTAATTTACGGTAATTTATGATTACTTATCACTTCCAGTTTGTCCAATCTCTATTCACTACTCACAATCAGTCTCTCAAGCGTCAAATCATAATGACATGAGGTTATGATTCCGGCAGTCGTGGGAAGTAATTCTGAATTGAAATGCGTAAACGCAACTGCTAGAAAAAGTGATCTGGCTTGAACTGCGCACGCGCAGCAGCTAGAAAAAGTAATCTGGCTTGAACTGCGCACGCACAGCAGCTAGAAAAAGTAATATGGCTTGAACTGTGCACGCGCATCAGCTAGAAAAAGTAATCTGGCTTGAACTTGAAGCATTGAAATAATGATACTATTTAATATTATTATTAGAAAAAGTAATCTAGCTTGAACTGCGCACACGCGGAAGCTAAAAAAAAGTAATCTGGCTTGAACTGCGCACGCGCAGAAGCTAGAAAAAGTAATATGGTTTGAACTGCGCACGCGCAGCAGCTATGTAAAGTAATCTTGCCCAAAGAGCGCAAACGCAGCAGCTTGAAAAATTATTTTTATAACTGCTTTTTATCACGGTTTTGGAATCGATCACTTCCCGCACGCAATACATGCCTCATTTTCTGGGCGTTGCTTGGAGCAGCAAAGTAGGTCTTTGTTGGTGGTGGTTTGTTCGTTACTTTGACCCACGTGCACTGGTCTGCGCGGTGCTTGTCCCTTGAAACTAACCTAAAACCTGAGACGTAATACCATGAGAAACCTCGGAAACCAGACTCTTATTACATAAAATATCATAAATTACGAGGCAGCGAAATTGATTTGGCTACCTTGGCGCACAATATACTATTAAAAAAAGCTGACAACATTTCAAGAAAGTTGTCGAGAAATTTTTTTCTACTTGACGTTCCCCGTGCTCGTCAATAATAGGAAAATTGTTGTAATCGCCTACGTTTTATAGATTTACATCAGATGAAGATATTCCATTATGATATAATAAACAAAACAAATTTATAAACAAATTTGTTGGGGAAAATGTGTTTTCTATAATTTTCAATATTTTTACGTTTTTTTTGTAAGTTATATTGCGAGAAATTTAGATCGAAACAATATTATAATGAAGAAAATTTCTCTTTAAATTATTCTTGTTAATATTTTAAGCAAATCTAATAAATAAATGCATTATTTGGGCATTTTTCGACAAAAAATCGTGTTTTTTCGATGTGAGTTAAAAAAAAATTAAGAACCTCATGATAATTTCAGAAAAATTCATAATTTGTTGATAAATTGTATGATTTTTTAAAACAAATGCATTATTTGGGCATTTGTCGACGGAAAAACTCGTTTTTTCAATGTCAATCCTTTTAATTGGTAACTTCACGATAATTTCAGCATAATTCGTAGTTGAATCATTATATGTCTTCTTTAAACTGTCTATCTTAAATTGAAAGGACTAAAATTTAGAAAAAAACGAATAGTGCATATTTTAACTCAATTTGTTTTTGAAAAAACACAAAATTAATCAACAAATTATGAATTTTGCTAAAATTATCATGAAGTTCCTAATTAAGAGGACTGACATCGATAAAAAAACTAATTTTTTCGTCGACAGATGGCCGAATAATGCATTTGTTTCTTAAATTGGTTTGAAATAACATAAAATTTATCATCTAATTATGAATGTTGATCAAATTACCATCAAGTTCCCAATTAAAAGGACCAGTATTGAAAAAAAACAACAATTTTTGCGTCGACAAATTCCAGAATAATGCATTCCTTTAGTAAATTTGTTTATAATATTGACAATAATCTTAAAATAAATATTCTTTATTATAATATTGTTTTCATCAAAAATTCATGCAATATAAGAAAAACGTAAAATTATAGAAAACACGCTGTCATCAAATAATTTGTCTATAAGAATTAGGTTGCTTATCGTATCATGATGGAATATCTTTAAGAAATGTAAATCTATGGAACGTAGGCGATTACAACAATTTTCCTATTATTGACGAGCACTGGAAAAGTAAAATAGAAAAAATTGTCATTCTATTCGTCATATTTGTTTAATTCTAAAAAAATTGAAAAACTAACCTAAAAATTAGACTCGAGAACTTTCTTTGAAATTTTATCAGCCTTTTTTCATATTTTTTGCGTTCAAGTGAGTCAATATTTGTGGGCTGAATATTACTTTGAACCAAACAATATCATTTTTTTCCGGCTGTGCAGCAGGGCAAGAGCGACTTTCAAATAACATTGCTATTCCTTAATAACTTTAATTCTTCTTTCTATAAAATAATATATTTTATCCGAAACCACCATGTTATAAGCCTATAATGCTCCTTGAAAAGTGAGTGTCAGATAGGCCTTTACCGAACAGTGTCACCTACTGACAGATGACTAGTTCCAAAAATGGCCACTGAATAACGCGTAAAGTATTGTCTAACCGTACTGTAGACATATATATATATATATATATATACATATAATTAAAAACTAAAGGTTAACAACCACCGCAGGGTCCCACTGGGAGCAACT
>JAABKJ010005707.1:0-22729 GCA_011634705.1 Andricus grossulariae | reverse complement strand
CACGATTGAAACCCGAAAAAGCTTTAAATTTTTAATTTAAATTTATCATAATGAATCATCGTGAAAGTATTAAATCTATTATTATTGAAGTATTTTGTTGAAAATTCATTATTTTTTTGGTTCAAAATTAATCTTATTAACTGAAAATAGAACTATTCCATTATTGATGGAAAATTTATCGTTTTTAGTTAAAAATTCAACAATTTGATGAAATTTTTTTTGGTATTTTGTTATAAATTTGTCTTCTTAATTATTCTATTTTTAGTTAAAAATGAACTTTTTTGTTGAAAATTCATATTTTCTAATTAAAAATTCAACAGTTTTGTTGAAAATTAATCTTTTTGTGTTAAAAGTTCTAATAGTTTCATAAAAAATTCCACTATTTGGTTAAAAATTAACTTTTTGGTTGAAAATTTAACTGTTTTCTAGAAAATTTACGTTTTTGGTTTGAAAATTCAACAATTTTTTGACATTTTTTTTCATCTTATATGGTTGAAAATTTAACTATTTTGTTTAAAATCTAATTGTTTTGTTGAAAATTTAACTGTTTTGTTGAAAATTCGTCTGTTTCATAGAAATTTCGTCCTTTTGACTGGAAAATTTAACTTTCTTCAAATATTTGACTTTCTAGCTTTAAAAAGCAACTCTTTTGTTGAAAATACAATATACTTTGACTTGAAATCTTAAGAGTTTCATACTGAATTCAATGTGGTGCCTATACATTAATTTTATTTCAAAGAATTTATTCCCCTGTTTTCGTGAAAAATTACTCTATTTACCCTGTTTTGAGAACATTTTCGGCTATTAAGTCTGTTTTATTTAAGGCGTTTATCAAATGAAATGGCAGAAAATATTTTGACTTTAAGGCAGGATTATACTTTCGAACGCGCGAAAAAATGCTATTTTTGTAAATTTTGTTTGAAAACATTAAGAAAGATATTGATGTAGTGTTTGTTATGCTTATTAAATATACTCTTAAAATACATTTAAAAATTTTTTTAGGTTATTTTATGCGCTCTATGTACATTTAAATGGCACTTTGTCGAAACCACGTTTTTTACCGCTTGTTAAAAAAATCTCCGAAACTACCGAATCGGAAATTTTTACCACATATTCTATACATATATACATCAACCGGTGTTAGCAGGTTTATATGAAATGTAAATGAAAAAATCTGCTACCACCGGTTGATGTATATGTAATATAGAATATGTAGTAACAATTTCAGACCAATCCATGCGGTAGTTTCAGAGATTTTTTTAACAAGCGATAAAAAACGTGGTTTCGAGAAAGTACCATTTAAATGTATATAGATCGCATAAAATAGATTAAAAATTTTTTTTAAATGTATTTTAAGAGTATATTTATTGAGTATAACAAACCCTGCATCAATATCTTTTTTAATGTTTGAAAACAAAATTGACAAATATAGCATTTTTTTTGGGCGTTCGGAAGTAGAATCCTGCCTTAAAGGGGGTGGTTTTCGTATTTATGACGTCACCCGGAAGGTGGTGGGTAAAACTTAGTGTTATGATGTGTGACGAATAAGTGTAGTGTAGGAAAAAGTAAAAATAGCGAAAAAACCGGAAAAATAGCGTGACGAAGTTTTTGAAAGGCCCAACATTTTTTTTTTAATACGCCCTGATATAAAAATAATAGTACAAATAAATATAATAGTACAATTTTTGGTTGGAGGAAGCCAAGAATATTTGTTTGATAATTATGGTAGAGATTTTTGACGAAGAGATCTTTTGTTGATTTAGATATCCCAAAGACCACCGAGAGCGACACAACTGACGTGTCCTCAAAAGAGAGCAGACAGACGGAACAAAAGGAAGAAGACAAGGCGACAGACAAGGAAGAAGTAGCTGCAACAAGGATACAAGCAGCTTTCCGTGGCCATCACGCCAGGAAGAGTATGAAAGATACGGAAAACTCGACGAAGCAGTCGGAGTCCAAATCAGATTCAGAACCTACCCTGGAACAGTTGCAGGAGGAGTTTCGCTCAGACGATAAGGGTAAGTTTTCTAAAAGAAACTCTCCACAGCAATTTAAAAAGATTCCTCACTATACCATTGAACGATCGTTACAGAAACGATTTTTCGAGAACCGACCTACTTTTTCCTTATTCCTTTTTCCTCGACAACAAAAATCACCCTCCATACTCTATAAGCAGTAAAAAAGAAAGTTAATTAGTTGTTTTCCATCTTGGAACTAAATCAATGTATTTCGTAATATATACTCAGATACTGTGATTAAAATATATAATAACAAAATTAAACGTTATTACGAAAAAGTACAGTAAAACTTTATGGAAAAAAATTATTATCTCAGGGAAGGTTCAAAGCTTTCAGTTAATTGCAAATGAGTTTTCATGGTAACTCTTATGGTGTGTTAATTACCCATTAAGTTTCTACGAGCATCGTAAAAGTCGCGATAAGCTCATGAATCTTCCAATCTTTATATTTTTACTAGCCTTTTAATGAATGTAATTAGTAAAAGAAGTTAAGGGTACATATGTAGAGGAGAGTCGGTACATTTGGGATGGCAAGTACCTCTGGGACGAGTAAATGTAAAAATATAAAATCTAGTATAAGCTTTTGTTTGCCATTCAAATATGCTTTTTTTAACTCCAGTAAACTTTGTCAAAAGTTTCAAAGTGACATGAATTTTTAATTACTTAAACATTATGAAAATAAGTCTTGTGCGCCTGTAAGTACAAATTTGAGATTTTGATATTTCGGTGTTTCTTTTTACTAGCAAAAATGTAACCGGCGTCGCCTGGTCATTAGAAAATCCCAGCATATCTTTTCAAAGTTACACGAAATTTAACTAAACGACAAAAATTTCATAAATTGAACTTAAATATACTTGTTACACATAAACAGCTTGTAGCCTGGAAAATCGGATTAAATGAAAAACTTCTAGTATAGCGGTCTGCACAAGCAAATTTTTCTTATTTTTCAACCATTGATATCGAAGAAAGAAAAACGTAACATGGCAAATTTTATTTCTTATCTCAATTCTACATGCCAATATCTTTAATTTAAATCATCCCCAACAAAAATCAAACTGAAAGAAAAACTTCCAGCATAGAGGTCTTCTTATCGCTCAACTTTCCAATCCCTTTCTCTTTTCTCCCAAATAATCGTTTTCTAAAAATTTAGAATTTAAATAGAAAGCAGATTTGTCCCCAGGTTCCAAGTATTTTTCTACGCTCCGCAGTGGTCACTATATGGGGCGAATATAAAACGCCAGGGTCGTGGCTTGAATAGCTTTTTTTTTTCGAGGCAAGGAATAGACAGACGCTGGTAGGAGATTCTGTTTTATATATTTATTTAGATATCCCATGAATTTAAGTTTTATAATATAGTCGTTTAATTATTTATGGAATTCCCACTATGCTCTGTTTTTCATAAAACATATTTGTATAAAATTTAAGAATTATTACCTGAGAAAGTCAAAACGGTACATTTGTACAATATTTTATGGAACGTAATATTATAGTAATAACAAATATCAATAACATTATTATAATATATAGTATTAAATATAAACTATAACCTTCATTGCGTTATGATTTTCCATAGTTCGTCTGAAGGTAAATTTGTTTAGAATTTGCTACAAATTAGTTATTAAAAAGTATTTTAAAAATCAATTTAATTAAAATGACTTGATTTACAATTTAAAAAAATTAAAATAGAAAATTGTTACAAGTCTTTGAACCACTGCAAGTAGTTCCATAACCTCGAAATCGACAGCTTTTTATTGTTCACATTAATGAAAAATTTCACATATTTCCTTGAATAATTTGTTACTTCATACCTCTAACGGCAAATAGAATAATATATTGAAGATAAATAATACTAAGCAAATTATTTTTTCATTTAAAAATAATCAAATGCCATGCCGTTAAATAAACTTTAAAATATTTTTTGATTGTCAATCATAATCAACGAAAGAACTAATCTTAAGAATTTTCAAAGCATCGAGTCTAGATCGGACATCTAATGGTAAAAATTTAAAAATCAATATAAAAGGTTTCGATTCCTGCCCAAAATTACAGACTGATATATTAATTATTTTATTATTAACTTGTATGAATAGGAATTTTGTATTATCACCCATGGTACAAATTTTAATGTGTAAATTGAAACTTACATTCCCTCAACTAATTATTTAGTAATTAATCTATCTATAATTTTGGGAAATTACAATATATAACTAAATAATATTATGTCTCATTATTTTTTGGTGAATAATATTTTGTATGCTTTTTATAATTAATTTCTGAAGGGTATATTTTATAAGAGTAAACTTATTATACAAAGTATATGGATATATATCCGAACTAAAATTGATATTTAGATAAGAAACTTTCCAAGAGTAGTTTCTTATTCATCTATCTTTTGAGTTCGAAAGAGAATTGTCTGGGACGATTTTCAGTTGCTCCAGTGAACCTTAGATAACCATGGAGCCAAAATCTACCTTCCATCTGGCGTAATGAAAACGGGAATGCAAATTACCTCCCCCTTAATGCGCTCCCTTTGTTCATGTGATTCCGTGATAAGGGTAGCAAAGTAACGGTTCAATAAATGATGGTTGTCTTCGCAGAACTTTATAAAATTGGTCTAATCACCGCCTTTGTCTTAAAATTCGTTCAAAAATAAAATGTCAGGCAAGAGTTAACTGGAAAATGTATAGTTGCTCTAGACTTTAAATGAACGTTCGTAACAAAAATTTCGGTAAAAGTCTCAATTAAATTTAAATTTGAACCAATTATTATTCGGGACTAAAAAATTAATTCATAAATAAATTTAATTCCTGTTAATCGAAAATAAAATAAACTTTTCAGTAAAAGTAATTTGCAAATCGTTTGAAGCTGACATCCTATTGTATTCCTTTAATTAAAATCGAGTGGACTTGTTCAAGCTTATTGATTAGGATAAATATTTTTGTTCTATAAATAATTTACTTTAAAAACATCTTAATGCTTTAACGGATTCCTGTCAATTTGAAAAGGAGACGTGGGAAGGGTCGATGCAGAGGGAAAGAATCTGATCATTTGACGTGGACCGGAGTAATTGAATATCGATTTCCCGTAGCTCGCAACACAAAACAGATTTCTCGTTCCCATTTTCTGTTGCATCTGTTTTCTCTACTAATCTGCTGCTTCTGGGATATATATGAGCCGATTCCAATTGCTTTCATATAAGCCTCATTTCACTGTGCTTTTCGACTTTAATTAGGAATAGACACCAGCCATTTACAAAATGGACAATTTGTATGCAACTTTTCGAAAATTTATCTTCCATTCAAGAAGAACAATAATTATACAGCATAATCATCAAATTTGGAATTACCATGAAATCTTGTCATCAATTGTTCAATTAAAAATATATGTATATAATTATAACCATAGGTTGCGAGTTCCATGGTTCCAAATTACAAATATTGAAAATTTTAATTTTATAATATCTTCTTAAAATATTACGAAAATTCGGTTACATACTTAATTTAAAAATGATTCGCCTCTCCCAAAAAATTACTTTTTAAAACAATAGTTAAAGTAAATTATTCTTTAAGTTGTTAATTCAAAAATGGAAACAAATTTAGTATGCAAAAGAGACAAGAAAAATCTTTTGCTAATGACATAACATCTTTATAAGAAAAAAATGATGACTCCAGTAGAAGTAAGATGACTTAAATGCAAGCTTTGATTTAATTAGACAGGCACACAAAAAAGTGTCATGTGTGGTGAACTAGACTACCATACATATATTATGTTTTCCGGGTCACTGAATCCGAATCTGATGTCAGATTTGCTTCATCACGTCAGTTTTTTGAGAAAATGAGCCTTTTTAGTCATTTTTTAAGGACAATAAAAAAGGCTTATTTTCTCAAAAACCTGACGTGATGGATCAAATCTGACAACAGGTTTGGATTCAGCGACCTAGGTATAGTTTTCAAAAGGAAAAAAATAATAATAATATGTCTCGTAATAGGTACTATTTAGTGATTAGGTAGAGGATTCGGTAGTCAATGCAAATACTTGTCGACGAAAATTAAACCTTTTGTTCCCGAAAATTTAATTAAGAGAAGCGAATGTCCGAAAGGTTCGCTACTAAATCTTCGAAAGACCAGAACAAGAGAAGAGCAAATCCGAAATTGTATGGTGAAAGCCACCAATTAAATTTGTCAGAAAACAATGCATACTAAATAGGATATCATTATATATTTTGTGATCATGAAATATTCATGCAAACAATTGAATTACGAAAAAAAGTTTCAGTTTCCAAAACTCTACTACTACAAAATAAATAATTAATAATTATTAGACCCTGCATTTGATTTATATTTGCATGACTTTAGTTTTTGAAATGCTTTTCTTTCATTTTTGCAGAGCTCTCCGACGCAGCTACTAAAATACAAGCCTCATTCCGCGGCCACATGTCGAGAAAGGAAGGAGCAATCGGCGCAGTAGCCAAAACTGCGGAGGATTTGGTGGAGAATGCAGCCAATAAAATCGAAAAGACGGTGAGTAAAAAGTGACAAAAGAACAATTTCTACTATAAATTCAAATTTAACGACCTTTTCGGATTTAATTCATGAAAAGAATCAAACGAGCATGGCGGAATGCCTTGCCCCGAGGGGATGCAACACATGCACACCGGACAATTGACATTTTGTACTTTTTACAATAAATTTGAATAATTGTCAAAAGGTTCAATAAACGAACTTTGTTGTTGTCGAAAGTACAACTTTTGACATTATAAAAATATTTGGTCGTCAAAAATATTGAAATCAACTGCTTTTAGCGATCAATTATGTCAATAGTATGACCATTAACAATGACAAGAAGAGGTTTTTAAACATTTTTATAGCATCCAGTATTTATGTGGTCAACAGTTTCAACATTCACATTAAAAATCGAGTGTCAAAATTATTGGCGACAGATATTAAAAATAAAAGCGTTTCCCGAAGGTTTTGACATCACTTTTTAACCAGATTTTAACTTTAGCGTAAAACGAATCAGCGGTGCTGTCAATGTTCGGACTATTGGCATCATCCGGCGCCAAAAATTACCAAAAGTTTAAACGCACGTTTATACCTAAAAATCGCCGACCACTTATGTTGTGAAAAGTTTCAGCATTCACCTTTTTTTCATATTTTTTGTGAAAAGTACAAAGTGGCAATTTTACGGTGTGCATTTGAAGGTCGCTCTGTTTCGAGGTTAATCAAATTCCGTGCTCTATCAAGTGGTAAAAACTTGCTGCAATCCGGCAATAAATATAGTTTATTTTCACACAATTTTTCCCTGTGAAGCAATAATTCTCACTTTATAATATTTCTCAGTTTGTTTCGGAATCTGACAAAAGATTTATGGCGTTTGATATTTAAGTCGCGAAATACAACACACTTTATGATTCCATAGCTTTTTGGTCGTAAATAAAATTAAACCTTAGAAGAAGTGTCTCGATTGCATCATTGCGTGTTTTTTGATGAAAATTTTATTAACAATTTGAAACAATTACCCTACTTCTACACGCTATGATAGCTGTAATATTAGTACACGCTAGCGGTACTCCGTACCGTACTTTCGTTTTTAATAATAACGCAGGCCCACAAAAAAAGCTAGAGGTCAGAGTATGGTATTTACGAGTATTTTGGGTTGCTGAATACGATTCTGACATTATTTTTCCCCTAGCACGTCAGGGTTTCTCCCTAGACGTGGACAAATTTCCTAGAAAATAAGCTTTCTCGGGTATGAAATTACCTTCCGTATTGAAATCGTCTGGATTTCGATGCGCTGAATACGAATCTGACATTAGTTTTTCCCCTAGCACGTATGGGTTTCTCCCTAGACGCTGACAAATTTCCTAAAAAATCAGTTTTTTTGGGTATGAAATTACCTTTCGTCTTGAAATCGTCTGAAAACAGGCCAGAGCATAATACTTTTATATATTTTGATGCGCTGAATACGAATCTGACGTTAGTTTTCAAAAAGCACTTTAGGGTTTCCTCTAGAAGCGGAAATATTCCTAAGTAAGCAAGTAGTCCATATATGGAATCACCCTGGTCATTTAATTCATCTTTCCGGATGAGTTTAATACCAAGCGTAATTTCATATCCGAAAAAGTTGATTTTATAGAAAATTTTCGCGCCTAGGGAAACCCCCTGACGTGCTTGTTGAAAACTAATGTCACATTCATATTCAGCGCCTCAAAATACATATAGATACCATACTTCGTGAAAAATTGGTTCTGAGTACCGCAAAATGTGACTTGAGCGACCAGAAACACGTACACTATCTGTTGGATGGTCTGAATAACGAATACCGGAAGCAATCAGAGTCCACCAATGAATATCAGCCGCGCATTACCAGAAATTACGAGAATAAGGTACGGAGTGCCTCTTAGCGTGTAGTTATGTGTTAATAGTAATTTAAAATATAATAAATACTAGCAGATTAGGAAATGAGTAATTAAAAATAGATTAGGGCGAATGAAGAAATATTTGATGAAATCTCCCGCACTCATTCTTACAGTAATAAAATTGTACTCTCTGATCTTTAATTCAACACATGATCAACGTTTCTCTCCATTACTGCTCCTTTTTTAACGAGGCATGGTTTCCAATTAGGGCAAATGGTATTCTATGACATCATAAATTGCTGTTTCGCGTGTATTTTTGCTGACACTAAAAAAAAAGAAAACTTTTTTTGAGAAACGGCAGAAAATATATCCGCAAACGTCGGTCTGGCGAATTAAAATTTGTATTTTGTTTAAATGATTTGATTTATTGAATTCTTAGTTTGTATTACAATTGAGAACAGAGCTTTAGTGCCTGACTGATGATGATTAAGGGTTCTAAACCCCTGTTCTCAATTATGTTATAAATCAAAAAATAATGAAGATGCATTATCTGAAAAAAACACAAACTTCAATTAGCCAGACCAACGTGATACTAGAACGCAAGATAATAGCTGTTTATTGTACCTGAAGAATTTTCTGTCTATTGAACTCACTTGCATATTTAAATATTTAAAATCTGCATACTAAAGTCGAGGCCAAAAGTCGGGGCCACTCATTTCTTTTGATTGCAATTCGCCATCATACGCAAGAAATATCAATTAGAATATTCATGAACATAATTAGTCTTGGTACATGGAAGGCGCAACAGGACAAGTGGTAGAAAAAAGTATCCTTTCAATAACAATAGTAACTCGAGAAGCAAATGCACTCTTTAGCAGATGAGAGTGAAGGAAGCAGGATCGCCTCAACGTCTTAGATATACAATTCACAAAGCGCGGTGTCCACTCTGAATTGCATCTCTAAGTAAGCCGTTGCAGTGGCCCTGCTTCCTTCACTCACATCTGTTGAACGGAGTCGACATGCTTCTGGAGTTACTATATTGTTATCGAAAGGATACTATTTTCTACCACTTGTCCTGCTGTACCTTCCACGTGCCAAGACTGATCAAGTTCAGCAATATTCAAAATTATATTTCTTGCGTAAGAGCTATTTTATCATAAATTTAATTATTAAACTGCACTCGCATCGCAAAACTGCAAAACTGCGTCGACCTCATTCTGAGAAAAGGAGAAAGTCGACGCTTTAAAAAGGAGGCCGCAAATCCTGATTTTTGGGATGTTTTGCCCTTTAGCTATTAACACATTTTTTTAGGATAATATTGACCATATCGTTTAATTTCGGAAGACTAAGCTTGTAGATTATTTTTATAAAATAATTCAGAGATTTTTTTTAGCGAGAGCCGGTCAAAATAAGTGAGGGGTTCCGACTTTTGGCCCCGACTGTAGTATATGTTTACCTTTGGGTTGATTACGTAATTTTTTTACTTCGCTATCACATTCACTTCACTGTTAGATTCACCTCCCTTTAATTTTTTCTCTTCAGACAAAAAAAAGAGATGTGAATCTGGCAGTGATGTGAAAATGGAAGTGGAAATGAAGTGAAGAAATTACATTTCGCGACTCGAAGGAAAATAGACTATAGTACGCAGATTCTAAAGAATGAAATATACAATTGAGTTTGCCAGACAGAACATTCACCAGGTTCATTAAACTCTATACTCTTGCGTTATAGTATCAAGATATTTCTTCCCTCTTTTAAACACGTAGTGTACTTCATATGGAAAGAGAAACATAATTATGTTAATCCTAACTTTTCGAAATCCTCCAAAATCTACATTACAAAAAAATTGTTAATCTTTACAAGTTTGAAATTATTTTTTAATCTGTTCAAAATATCTAAATATCTCTTAAACTTTCTCGATTTTTTTCTGAAATTTTGTTAGCTTGCAAAATTGAAAATTTTGCTTTAAAATCTTCTAAATTCCTTATACTGTTTACGCAGTGCTGTAACCAATCAGGTTTTCAACCAAAATATATGCGAGATCTCGTGACTACAACTTTTTAAGAAAAGGAATAGTCTATGCAAAATTTGCTTTGTGCAGATTTGGACGTATTAAATCAATACAATAGCAAAAAAAATTCACCAAATTAACAAAAAAATTATTTTCCCGATGACCATCAAATCACAGTATTTTTCAATTCAGTATTAAAAGATTTAATTTATGTTTTATTCAAGAATCTCGATACTTTCGCTCGTCTTGTCCAGAATCAATTCAAACAATCTCGATCATTTCTTGTATCAGCTCGATTGAATGTTAAAGTTTAATTGTTAAATGTTTTATATCGAGGTTTAATTTCCAATACTTCGGAGTTCTGATATCCAATTGTGTGAATTAAAAATTTTCCACCGTTCAATTTGTTTTATTTAATTTATTACATTTATATTCATTTGCGGAATATTTAGTTGTGAATTGTTTCAATTTTAAGTATTTTAAGTAAGTATAATTAGGTACAATAAAATTTGCGCAGTTAAATTTAGAAATTTGATCTAAAATTTAAGTAACGCCTGCGCAATTCACATTGATCACGTGATAAAAGACATTAGAAATTAGATAACCGTCAATGTGCAAATTACAAAGAGAATGTTAAAACTCATATGAATAATTCATACGTCCTTTGGCTCGAAGTGCATTTCAGATAGACGTGAATTTCCGGTTTGATTGTCAAGCAGGTTGATTTGACCCAGCTATGCAAAATGGTGTCGAGCTCGACTAAAAACGACTGGAATGGGACTTCCTGAATTTTCTATAATCGGATTACCGTACAAAATGTAGTGGTAATACGCGTTCACAGTCTGAGCATACATTATTTAAGAAAAAGCAAGTCAAGCTCTCAACTATTCTCAGAGACTCTCTTCTTAAGATAATAAGTTATTCAATACTTTACTTTTTCAAGAAAAGCAGATTTCATTCAAAGAATATATGAATCAAGGATGAAAAACGCCTTTTTACTTTATTTATATATTTCAGAATTAAATATAAAGAGAATATTTTAAGTTTCATGTAATATTGCCTAAAAAGAACATTTATATCGCAATACGAGTTTTTTGTGCAGAAGACATGATATCACACCTATTTTTTTTGTATCAATGTGTTATGCGTTCTTTATGTAAAATTTATCCTTCGTCACTAAAAACTGTTGAAATTATTCACTTTTACGCTATATAATATGTATATTTTTTCAAATTTTAATCCTTCACGCTTGAAATTCAAAATTATATCGTTTACAGTATATCAAATTTAAAATGTTCATAGTTTAAAACTTTGGGAAATTGAGTTTTAATTATCTTGTAACTTCAATTAATTTTAAAACTAGAATTTGGAATTTAAAAAATTGTAGGCCTCTTAATTTGAAATTGCTTATCATTTTAAAGTAATTAATTTTAAGCGATTACGCATTTAAAAAAGATTAGAGGTTTTGCATTTAAAATCGTTCAATATAAGAGGATGATTAAATAAAGTTAGTTTCGAAACTGAATACGCACAGTAGCGTAAGTTGTAACTTCTCAGACAATAAATTTTCCAAGAAAAAAAATCAAAATCGGATATGATTTAGAGGTCCCCTATTGGAGTTTTGTCTTCTTTGTTTTTTTATGTTCCCAGTCTCTTGAAAATGCATACATTAAATTTTTCTCTCTATACATTATAAAAATATCGAACTGCCGACGGTGCCGTTGTTTCACGAATGGATGATGTTTTTAGAAAAGATAGTTCAATGTTATACTAAATATACTGACGTAAGCAAAAAAAAAATCGAACCAATTTATACGTATGTTCTTGGAAAAGATAGTACAACATTTTACCTGATAAACTACTCTGACCAAAAACATAGAACCAATTGTGTATATGTTTTTGGAAAAGATAGTAGAATATTGTTGTAAATATACTACCTTGACCAAAAACATAGACTCTGTGTGCCACATTACCCTATGTCCCTCATTACACCACGTGCCATACTGTTCCGTGCGCTAGATCTCCCGTATTCCATATTACCCCAAATATACTACCCTAACAAAAAACATAGACTATGTGCCACATTACCCCGTATACCATATTACACCATGTAATATTACTTTTTTTGCCGCACTAAAAACATACACCCACATTTGTGACTCACTCTATGTTTCTAAAAAAGATAGTAGAATATTTTACTGAAAACACAGACCCAAATTTTATATAATATATGTTTACGCAAAAGACAATACATATTGTACTTGTAAACCTAACCAAAAGCATAGGTCCACATTTTTTTAAACCTATGTTCATTTACCTGAAACCCCTGCTGACGCGCGCTAAGTGTGCGCTGGGGGCGCAGCCCATAGTACTCGTATAATACATATAAAATTATGGACTTTTATATTACCATAATCGTAAATAATTTAATGAAAATGTTTAAACTCATTTTTAAGAAAAATTATCATTTTTTTCTTGTTTCACATTTTTTTTGTGATAAGGAACTGCTTTTAATTTACTTATTGTATTATGTAATTAGCACACCGCGTATGTAAAATTCTTATAGAAAAATGTGAAATAAGTAAGATAAAATTTATACTTTCTTTAAAAATGAGTTAAAAAATTTTCATTAAAAATATTATGCAATGATGGAAATGTAAAAGGGGATAATTCTATGTACACATATGTATACAAATTAATTACATGCATTTTCAAGATATGGAGAGAATAAAAACAACAAAAAATCAATAAGTAAGCCAAAACTCAAATACGATTTTGAGCTTTTATTAATTTGTTGACCAGAAACACATAACTTAGGGTAGTGTGTGTATTTAGTTTCGAAAATCATTTTTTTTTCTTTACTTTTCAAATGAATCGCCCTAATGTAGAATTCGAAAATTATTTAATTTTTGTGGTATACCCATTGCGAGGGTTTAAATTTCAAAAGTTACATTTTTTCTTGGAATCCTTTAACGTCCGAGAAGCCAATATTAAAAAGGTATAAAACAACAACTATGTTGCTTTTGGAGTCTATTTATGAGAGCAGCATATTAAACGATCCCTGCTTTCATAATAATACGAGTATATTGTGGACCTAGGAGGGAAACAGTCTTTTTATTCGAGCTTGAGTTTTGCAACACGCGAGGATTAAAAGACGTTTGCCTCCTTGGTGCACATGATGCTCCATACATTTTTTTGTGACAAAAAGTATAGTACTAAAAAAAGAATTCATGAGGGATAAGTCTAGAATTTGCAAGATGAACAAAACTCGCGCAAATTATGCAGATAAAACACTTTCCTGGTCAGTGCAAGCAGTTTTTGGTGCCCACATTCTAGTATGGCAGATTATCAGAAAGTGGGTCAGACTGGTTAGTTTAAGCTTTTTGCCTGAATCTGGAGTTTATAGTCGGAAATTCTCCATCCTCGGTATACCTATATCATCCAGATAAATACCGCATATTGTGTATGTGTATTTTTAGATAAAGGCTGGCAAAGCAGAAAGATTCGCGAAGATGAGCTTGAATCAGGTAATCGAATTATCCAGTACGTCAAAATGTCAATGCATAACTTACATGTTCAATGATTTCAATAAGCAGACTCAATCCAGCGAACTTTAGCGATTATTAATTCTAATGCAGTCAGCGAATTAATCTTGATAATACCTACATCTTGTGCACTGGGGCTCAAATAGTCGATAATATTGACTTCTATTCGAAATTGAAATTTACATTAAAAATGTTCACCACAGAAGGTTTTAAATAAATTATAATCACGCGGAGTTACTTAAATGTTTCAAAACATTTATCAATGACTATAATAAATTTCTACTTGTTATTATACAGACGCTATATAGAAAATATAGTATATAGAGATGTAGGATTGAGGGATTAAAACGTTACCCCCAAAATGAATCATAGTAGGTCTTGTGTTAGTTTCTCTGCAAGTTTACATCAGGTGAGAGTTTCATGAGAAGAGCTTTTATGAATCTCCGTTTCAAAACTCTGTAAATACATCCAGTCGAAAAGTTACAATTGTTACAAATTCGGCTAAGTTTCGTGATACGCCGGAATTAAGTTTAACCAACTGCAATGAGAAACTTGCAGCTAACACTTAACTTAGAAAATCCTTATATGTAATCAGCTTAACGAACTTCAACTGACTAAAGAGTTTCACGAAAAGTACAACAATATTTTTTATAAAGAAATCTTTAGGTTTTCCAATAAAAGACGGGAATTAAAAAGACTTTGGTAGTCATAAAGGAATAGTTTATCTGAATCAATCGATTCTGTAAGTTCTTTTTTATTTTCCGAACAAATCCTGTTATGAATAATAACATTTTTAGTTCACGCAATTTACTTCGGATGCGAAATTTACACGGACTCATATAATCCTGGTTGAATCTGGTCAGGCATGAAATCTGGTTAGAGATCTAATCTACTTATATTTCTTCAAGTTTTTCTATTCTTGAATTTTACACTTGAATTATATCTATTTTTATCGTTGACTTGGTGCGATCTGACAAATTTTATTTTTTAATTCTGCAAGAGAGAACTTTTTATTGAAAATTTGTGGAAAAATGATTGGATTTGGATCTGAAAATGATGAAATTGAATTTGTAAGAAATGTCTAACAGATCAAAACATAACTTTTTCAACAAAATAGGGGTCTGAATGCAAAGGATTAATCACTGCATATTTTAAAAGAAAAGTGCCTCTCTTTTCTGTTGAAAAAAATATTGTTTACTTTAAAGCCGTGAAGAATTAACGTAATAAATAATGTCAAAGTACTGTGAATATTGATTTTCAAACGAACTGAACTGACATTTATCAAAATTGAATTATTTTCAGGATTTTTTTTTTTTTAAGCTGTATAAAGTAAGGACTATCTTTTAGGTCTAACTTTGTCTAAAATGACAAGTTATTTTATGGACAAACTAATTTAATTTCACTAAGATACCGATTATACTTTCTTTTAAAAGATAATTAGTTGTAATTTGAAATTAATTATTTAATTTTTAAATATGTCGCATTGATTTATACATGTTTTCAATAAAAATTAGTTTTGTAATTCCCGCGTTATATCTAATATTTTTTTAACAAATGAGCTTATTAAAAAATTCCATAAGATGTAGTTTTTTTAATAATCATCTCATAAATGTTTAAATTTGATCCTAGGAGATACTAGTAATATTCAATTTTATTGATAAATTAGAAATAAAGATTCATAATTTTTTCCTGAAATAATATTTTTCATTCCAAACTATAATAATCATGATATTCCAATTCAAAAACTTTGAACTTAGTCATAAAATTTTAAAAATGTATGAATACTTACGAACATGAAAAAAATGGTTTATGTTTTAATAAATTTGAGTACTATAATATTATTTAAAATATTATTGTTTTGAATTTTGTGAATCATGTGCCAAATACAATAATTATTTCAAGTTTCGCTACTTTTTTGCACCAAGTTCGACCCTAGGATAGAATCTAGGAAAAAAGTTCTTAAAATATCTGAACAAATTAGCAGAATACTATAGAGAATTACCTTTAACGGATCATTCTACTTTAGACACTAAAAAAGGCGATATTTGGGAATTTTTTATAAGCATGCTATGAAAAATATTGTTATAAAACTTGTTAGGTTTGATAAATTAAGTCTTAAGATACATGAAAAAAAAAATTTGAATTCACTTCATTCAATTTTTATATACAAAAAACGCAGTTGAACTTAACTCCTCAAAAAGTAGGTAGGTCGATGGTAGCCATGATAACTTGACAACGGCTTATCTGAAAAAAAACAAAGAGTCTCAGATTCAGTATCGCTGTGGCTTTGGCATGACCTGTGCATATTAATATTTGTCAGTAAATAACAAAATGGCGGACAAAAACAACAAAAACCAAAAAAAAGCGAGGTATTTTTCACTGTTTTTTGCACACAAAAAATAGTAAAAATTAAAAGTTTACCAAGGTCGTCAGTCATGCTGAAGCCACAGTCATACTGAATCTGAAACTCTTTGTTTTTTTTGTTTCAGATAAGCCGTTATCAAGTTATCATGGCTACCATCGACCTACCTACTTTTTGAGGAGTCAAGTTCAGCTGCGATGCGCGCGGCTCGCAAGTTTGAGCGCGCCTGGGGCGCGCTACTTTTGTTTCTCGCGCTTCGCGCTCAATGATGTACTTACCTTGCGCTACGCGCTCGGCCTTTTTACTTCCCTCACATTTGTACGCAGTATTTTTAAAACTAAAGGTCAATGCATCGACAACTGTAATTTGGTGATTGTGAATTCTCTTTTGTCAAAGCTCCTTTGGCTTTAACGAACATATTCTCATCACGTATCTGGTGCTTCGCACTCGATTTTGTCCAAAATCTGAAATTTTCTACATTATATTCAACACTATTATATCAAATGTATATCATATTTATTTATGTATCTCAAGCTGGTACTGCTTATTCATATTTTGCAAAATAATGTACAAATTATATTTTTTATGATTATTTCAATATTTGCTCCTTATTTTGCACTAATTTTCATTCTCAGCCGCGCTGAAAAATCTAACATTTCAATAAATGTTGTTATTATACATTTTATTGCAACTTGTGCCGTTTCTCCATAAATTCAATTTGTTTATTTTCAACGCTATTTTTTATGATTTAAACTGAAAATACTGAAAAACTAAGCGTCCCATCGAAAAATTGTTAATGAAAAATTTGTAGCTGTTTTTTAGATGAGCAACTTCTGTCTATTCATTTTTTTCATAGCTTGTGTCGTTTGTCCAAAAGTTTAATTGTTTTATTTTCAATGTTGTTTTTCACAAATAAACCAAAAACTACGCATCCTATCAAAAATTAATAAATAACAAATTTGTAGATCTTTTTTGGGAGCACGATTTTTTGTCCCACTATCTTTTTTTGTATCTTGCATAGTTTAACCGCAAAATGGAATTTTTCATTATTTTTTGTGCGATCAAAATTTAAATTTTCGATTTTTCCAAAAAATTCAAAAAGTTGTTGTAATAATCTTGTAGGGGTCTCAAATATTAACGTTTTTCTCCTCTTTACTTTTTTCATATCGTGCGTTGTTCACTTTGAAATGTTAATTTTCGTTTGTTTTTTTGGATTTTGAAAATGCTATAACTCTGATAATTTTTTTTTATCAAAAAATGTCATAAGGGGAAATCATTTGTCTTTTTGAGTACTACTGATAACCGTACATAGAATTTTTTAATCTTAAAAAAAGTGGTCTCAAACATTTTCAAAATGTGCTCACTTTTTGAATTTTCATCCAAAATAGCTGGTTTACGAACTCATTCTTTCTTTTAAGGCCTCAAAAAAGTATGCCAAAACACAAGTCAATCTGATCAATCTTTCGAAAGTTATCGTGCCTACCCGATACTACAGACTACAGACAGACGGACAGACAGACAGAAACCTTCGTAAAAATCGTTTTTTCTGACTCAGGGGACCTCAAAACGTCGACATTTGATCGAATCCGCAAAAGTCATTTTTTACATAAAACCAATTCCTTCTCATTAGGATGGGAATGTAAATTTTTTTAAATGTATTTTAAGACTTTATTTATCAGACCTAATAAGTTTTATAACACTATTTTTTATAGCATGCTTATAAAAAATTCCCAAATGTCGCCTTTTTCACCATATAAAGTAGTTCGATCCCTTAAAATGAGACAAAGAACTTTAGAAAATGTTAATTAATTCCAGAGCTATTCTGATTTTTCGAAAGTAGATGATCACTTTACAGTAAATACCACACAGAAAAAGATAGGGATTGAATTTTGTTTCGTGTCCTTTTCTTATAAACTCATTTTGAACCTCAGTTATGTACACTCTCTTGAACAACGTAAAAACTGACAAACAGTTGAATTGCTTTCAATATTCGTATTGCTCAATATCAACTAATTATGGTTAAATTTTGTTTCACTACATTTTAAAGCCGTTTCTTTGTTCAAAATGAAACTTTTTTTTCTGTGCGCGTGTACAGGGCCGGCGGTACTTAGGTTATCTGTCTTTCTCGCTCCTTAAGAAGTGTGAATGCAAAAGAATTAGAGTAAGCGAGACACTCGCATGTGGAAAACAGATGACGGTTTTCCACATGCGAGTGCCTCCCTTACTCTAATTCCTTTACATTCACGCTCCTTAAGGAGCGAGAAAGATAGATAACCTGCGTTCCGCCGGATCTGCGCGTATATTTTTTATTCGAAGTTTTATAAAAACACTGCAAACAGTTAAGAACTGAATGTAAAGTTTAAATGTGGTTGTGATTCCACTTCCCTATACAAATTATTCGACTTCGGATTCACAGCTTCATTCCCAACTTTATATGTATTGTCAACTATTTGTAGCGTTTTCATCCAACTTGAAGAAATAAATATATCTGGGATTTACTGTGTTCGCTAGTCGTGCTATCCACGGAAATGTAATTTTTTTGGTACCTAAAGTTTACTGCAGAATTTGTACAAAGTAATAATTCTGCAAGAAAGAAAACTGCATCACAAAAACAATAACGAAGAAACGTGACACATTTGTACCATTTTCTTCTTGTCTGAGACTAAACGCTGCTAAAAAGACAAGACAGTAATTCATTACGTGCTAGAGTAACGCATAAGCAAGGAAGCTTGGTAACCAAGCATCGTAATATTTTGCGGACAGTATGCACAATATATCAAGGTAATTTAATACAGCCGAGAATGAAACTTGTCGAGTTGTGCCAGTGAACTAATTCGCTTCGTTCGCAGTTAGCTCAGTCCATTAATTGTCTAAGCTTCGTTTCGTTGATACGCTTTCTGAGCAGTAAAGCTTCAGAATTACTATTTGTCTCGAAATCTGACTGGTCGTGTCAATATTGGAACATTACTCATTCGCGATATATAGAGGCACAGTGTGCAGTGTGCAAGCCTCAAGCAATCAATAAGATTAGAGTAGAGAACAGCATCATATAAACTGACAAGCACAGGCTCAACACTAGACATGATGCTTCCTAAGGTTATGTCTAAATGCACTTAAGCGGATTGTAAAACGTTGCTATAGATTATTGATGAGTTTGGGGACCACGATAATTCAAAATTAGGAACCATAATAGTGAAGTGGAATTTTAGATCACAAAATGATTAATGACTCTTTAGTCTTTATTGACTGAAAAAATATTGTTTTTATTCAAATGAACAATTTATTTCATTGCATTTTATTTTATTTGAAAAATATTTATTTGAATAAAAAAAATGATTCAAATTGAAAAAAGCATGTCTAAAGTTAGGAAAAATTTGTTTGAACCTGTATCAAACAAATAATATTTTGGAGTTTAACCTAGACTTTGTTTAATTTAAAACAATTTTGTGTGAATCAGGCAAAATTGCTTAAAAAGAGCAAAATTGGTTAACTGCAAGTATAAATTTGGTTTAAATCGAACAAAGTAATATATATTAAATATTAACAAAATGGAATTCTAGAATGCATAAAATGACTAATGGTTCTTCGTAAATGGTTATTATATATTTCTTCTACAGATTTCTCTTCAAAAATTGACATTTAGAATATTGAGTTTAAGGACTGCAGCAGTCTTTGACGTTTTATGGGCTCAAATTAGTCATTTCGTATTTTTTTGCTATGCAGAATTGGCGCTAGCTATATGAATTAGGGTGGCTCTTATTTTTTAAAAACAGATTTTTTCACTTTTACCCCCTAGTTCTGTTCGAATGCCCAACAAAATTATCTTTAAATTTGAGAAAGACCGGTCAACATTGACTTCTCACTTGGTACCAACAAAACTTATAATATATGTTTTTTATGGTGGTCCTCATTACGTGCACAGAAGAAAGCTATGCTTACTTTTGCTGTATCTTGTATTTTTCATTGCCGGAGCAACTTCATGTAATTTTCTTTTGTTTAACAACTCAATCTGAGTCATTTTGACTAAAAGGCTTTGTCTCAATTAGCAATCAATATTAAAATCAAAACAAATCCAGTTTTTTTCTATGTGAGGTAAATAACTTTTTTTAATGTTAGGCTCCCAGACCCTAGTTTCGTGAGTTTATATGAGAAGATTCCCTGCAATTCTTAGCAAGAGCCTTGAATTTTCCTATGTATTTTATATGAGGAGAATTGACAAGTTTCTAATTGAGATAAAATTTTCCAATTGCAATGAAATCTAGCGCTCAGCTAGAGAGTGGTAGCATTTGATGGAATAAAAAAAGTGTTTTCTTTTTTGTAAAATTGAAAGTTATGCGATGGTAGCGATCACAAATTTAGCCGAAATGGGATATTTTTGCATTTTTTGGGAAAATTACTCGAAACTTGGCTAAAAGACGCATTTTTTGTAATTTTCAACGAAATTTTGCCAAAATTCGTTAGCAAAACAATTGTATCAGTAGGAATAAACTGTCGTGATACATTCTATGAGCGAAAAATAAAGTGGTGAAATGAAACCCACACAATTCAGAAACAAAAAAAGAATGGTGACTAATACAATTCTTGAAGGCCACATTTTTCCGAATTTTTGTTGAATTTTAGTAATAATAGGTAACTTGTAACTTCTTTTACAGGATCGTATTTTTTCAAGAATTGTATGAGCAACCATTTTTTTAAAAAATGTATTTCATTTTTCTAAGTTTATTTTTCGTTAACATACTTAATTCCATCGCAAAATATACCAATTTTAACAATTAGATGTGAAAAAACAATCTTTTTAGTAATTTTGTTGACATCCATTTTTTTCAAAATTGAAATATTTATGCATCACTAATTTGACAAAATTTCGTTAAAAATTACAAAAAAATCGACATTTTTGAAGTTATATCAGCCGCCATTTTGTAATTTTACAAAATGTTGGGATGTGCATACACAGAATAAAGCTAGGCTTACTTTTACTGCGTTCTCTTTTTTTTAGGTCTTGCTTGAGTCCTCATTCATGGCTAGCCTCGATTAAGTTCTACGCGTTTTTGAGAAAAACGATCTTTTTATTTCTAACGATTCAAATTTCATTTTTCTCGAAAACCACGCAAAATGTGAATAGCAGTTCATGGTTGAAAATTGTTTTCCCTCATTTTTTTAAATATTTCTTTTTGGTTCGATAATAATGTAAAGAACATCTTCCATGAGAATATTAGGGTTCCTCAACTTCAAAGTAGGGAAAAATTGTTTTTTATTTCAAAAATTAAAGTAAAGAAATTTTTAACGATTTAAAATCTCATTTTTTTCGAACACAACGCAAAGTATGAATAGTAGCCCATAATTTAAAATTGTTTTACTTCCTGACATCTATAAAAGTGTACTCTTACCAGACGTTTATATAGTGTTTTCTACTTGAACATTGTTACTGAACTAGAAACAAACGTGTTTAAAAATAAAATTTTAAAACTCCTTAAACTGAATGCTATTTAGTCGATTTTTATCGTCTTTTTATATTTTTTGGAAAAAGAAGGAGGGCCCATAAGGCCACTTTTCGGCCCCTTTAAAAATTGTCCCAAAATGGATAGAATCACTTTCTTAGACCCTTAGAAGTAATATTCAGTCGATTCCAATCTGAATGGAAGCACTGGGATTTTCTCATGGTATAGTACATGTATATCTTCTTCTGAATCCAAAAATCCTAGAAATCATAATTCTGCTATTATATGTCCATATGCATATATGCATGCCAATAGAGCTCCTATGTGCTTCCATTTAGATTGGAATCGAATAAATATTACTTCCGAGGGTCTATGAAAGTGACTTTATCCATTTTGGGCCAATTTTTAAGGGGGCCAAAACGTGGCCTTGTGTGTTCTCCTCCTTTCTTCAAATGTACAAGATAAACATCTGGTAAGGATATATTTTAATGGGTTTTATGAAGTGGAACAATTTTGAATTATGAACTGCTTTTCATTTTGGGGGTCGTTTTCAACATAATGAGATTTTTAATCGTTGAAATATTTCTTTAATTTTAGAGACAAAATCAAATTTTTCTTTATTCTGAAGATCTGGAACCTTAATAATCTCATGTAAAAGGTTCTTCACACTGTTACTGAACTAAAAACGAACGTTTCTAAAAATAAACTATTGAAGTTCGTTAAACTGAATGGTATTTTACTAGATTTTTTCCATTTTTGGGGGGAAATTGGTTACAATACACAAAATAAATATCTAGTAAGAGTATATTTTTATAGACTTGAGAAAGGGAAAGAATTTTGAGCCATAATCGGCTATTCGTATTTTCGATCTTTTTGGACAAAAATGAGATTTTTAATCGTTAGAAATGAAAAAATCAGTTTACCTGGTGTTCGAATCCCAGCGGAGTGAAAGGAGAAGATCTTTTTTCTGAATAAAATTTAATTAAAAATGTTTATTT
>JAABKJ010005706.1:0-22730 GCA_011634705.1 Andricus grossulariae | reverse complement strand
ACTTTTGTTGAAAATTCATATTTTGTAGTAGAAAATCATTTTTTTTTGTTAAAAATGCAACTGTATTTTTAAAAATTAATCTGGTTCAGTTGAGTATCAAGTATGTTGTTGAAAATTCATCCTTTTTTGTCATATTTAACTGTTTTTTATTTAATATTATTTTTTTTTTGTTTAAATATAAACTATTACATTTTTTGTTCAAAATTAGTATTTCCAGGTAGAAAATTCCACCGTTTTGTAGAGAATTCTTATTTTTGGCTTGAAAATTCAACAGTCCTGTAGAAAATTCGTTTTCTTTTTATTGAAAATTAATTTTTCATATGAAAATTCAACTATTTGGTAGAAAATATACGTACTTTGTTAACAATTCGTCTTTTTTACTAGAAAATCCATATTTTTTTTACAAATGCAACTGTTTTTCATTTAAAATTAAAATATTATTTTTGTTTAAATATTAACTATTAAATTTTATGGTGAAAATTAGTATTTTCCGATTGAAAAATCAACTGTTTTGCAGACAATTCGTTGGTTTGGTTTCAAAATTCAACAATTTGGTAGGTAATTCAACTTTTTTATGGAAAATGTATGTAATTTGTTGAAAGTTCATCTATTTCGTTCAAAATTTAACCATACGGTTGAAAATTTAGTTTTATTTTGTTAAAAGCTCATTTTTTTTAGCTTGAAAATTCAACATTTTGGTCAACTCATAATTAGCCATTAAGACAATATGTAGCCAATTTGTGCAGAAGTTCAAAAATATTTGTTAAGAAAAGTAAAGAAATAGTGGCATTAGGCGACAATTGTGGGAAAATAGTGTATTTAGTGTCATTTTTTTCGAAATAGTAGCAAAATAGTGTAATCGAGCAAAAAAAGTGTAAAATAGTGTCAATAGTGTAGTGAGTCCGAGGCCTTGTAGTTGTTAAACTCATTTAATTTAAAAAAAAAAAAACTGAAAATCTGAATTGAAGCTATTTCTGGAACAGCATCAGCTGCGATTTTCTTACTTTCATTTTTTGAAGCCCAAAATGCATAAAAATAGAGTACCCTAACCAGATTTTGTTGACGTTTTCATCATGCCTATCATTGGTTAAAGCGCAAGATGCCTGGTATACAACACGAAAATATTTTAAACTAAAATGTAACTCCGACTCACTATTATTAAAAGGGTATATTTTTGTAAAAGACTAGTGTAGGTATGCTTATATGTAATGAACTAACCGTCTATGCGCCGCTTCACTGTCCAGACAGCATTGGGATTTCCTGGCAATTCACTGACTGCCATCTCAGAAACTTCCAGACCATGACGCAAAACTCGCAAAGTCGATCTTGGACCTCTTCCGCCAGCTATATACAATTGTGGTGTATCTTCATTGGCGAGATCAGCCACCTAAAAACATTTATTTTTACTTAATAATTATATTCAAAGTTACTCAGTATTTGAGAAACGAGAAAGTAATCGGGGTGTCTACTCAAATCCTGGAAAACAAATTACCCGATAATTCCAAGTTTTTTCCTGACATTTCAGTCTCTAGGGATTGAATTAATATGTTTAACTTAGACAGCTTCGACCAATTATATTTTCAAATAAAAATATTACACTTTCGACAACATAGATGAATTTTTAACCAAACAGTTGAATTTCCAACAAAAGATTAATTTTTCTACCAAAAACACGATTTTTCAACAAAATAATTGAATGTTCAATTAAAAAAGATCAATTTTCAACAAAACAATTGAATTTTCAACCAAAAATGGAATAGTTAGATTTACAGTTGAAAAAATTAATTTTCGACCAAAAAAAAAGAACAACAAATTTTCAAACTGTGATAAACTTTCAACTAAAATTATGGATATTTAAAAGGTATACTTGAATTTTAAACCAGAAAGACGAATTTTCAAAGAAGATTAATTTTTGACAACAGAGTTTGTAACTTTCAACCTAGTAGTTTTATTTTCAATAAAAAGGATGAATTTTCAACTAAAATTATGATTATTTAACTGAAATACTTGAATTTTCAACCAACATGATAAATTTTCAAACTAGAGGATTAATTTTCTACCAAAAATACGATTTTCCAACAAAATACATGAATTTTCAACTAAAAAAGACATATTTTCAACAAAAAATGGAATGGTTCAATTTTCAATTAAAAAAATTAATTTTCAATCAAGCTGATGAATTTTCAAGTAAAATGATGAATCTTCAACTGAAAAGAGGAACTTTAAACCAAAACGATGAAGCTTTGACAAAAGAGTTTAACTTATAACGAAGTAGTCTTATAACAAAAAAATGAATTTTTAACCAAAAAAATCAATTTTTAATCAAGATTAATTTTCTACTAAAAAAGATTTTTCAACAAAATACATGAATTTTCAACTGAAATACAAATTTTCAACTGAAATACAAATTTTCAAACAAATAGTTGAATTTATAACTAAAAAAGATCAAGTTTCAATACAAAATAGAACAGTTATACTTTTAGTTAAAGAACTTAATTTTCAAACAAACCGATAAATTTGCAACTAAGGTGATGGAATCTTCAATAAAAGAGTTGAATTTGCAACCTAAAAAGATACATTTTTTACAAAAGAGTTTAACTTTCAACAAAAAATATTTAACTGAAATATTTGAATTTTCTAGGTAAAATGATGAATTTTTAAACCAGAAGATTAATTTTCTACCAAAAAATACGATTTTTCAACAAAATACATGAATCTTTACCTAAAAAAGACAAATTTGTAACCAAATAGTTGAATTTGGAACTGAAAAAGATCAAGTTTCAACCCAAAATGGAATGGTTAAATTTTCAATTAAAAAAAAATTAATTTTCAACCAAGCTGATGAATTTTCAACTAAAATTATGAATCTTCAACTGAATAGATGAATTTTAAAGAAAAAAGATAAATTTGTGACAAAATGGTTTAATTTTCAAACAAGTAGTTTTATTTAAAAACAAAAAAAATGAATTTTCAACCTAAGTTATGGGTATTTAACTGGAATACTGGAATTTTCAACCAAAAAGATGAATTTTTAAACAAGAAGATTAATATTCTACCAAAGAAGACGATTTTTCCACAAAATATGTGTTTTCAACTAAAAAAGACAACTTTTCAAACAAATAGTTCAATTTGTAACTAAAAAAGATCAAGTTTCAACCAAAAATGGAATATTTAAATTTTTTATTTAAAAAATTAGTTTTTAATAAAATACAAAAATTTTTAATCAAATAGTTAAATTTTCAACAACAAAAAAAAAACATTCAACCGAATAGTTGAATTTTCTACAGAAAAGATAAATTTTCAACCAAAAATGAATTAGTTCAACTTTTAGTTAAAAAAATTCATTTTCAACCAAAAAATACGATTTAAAAAAAAAATAGTTCAATTTTCAAGCAAAAAATATCAGTTTTCAACTTAAAGATGGAACAGTTAAATGCTGTATTAACAAAAATTATTTTTCAATTAAGTAGATTCATTTTCGATTAAAATTATGAATTCTCAACATAAAAAATAAATTTTGAAGAAAATAGTCTAACTTTCGTCAATTAGTTGAATTCTCAACCAAAAAAGATGAATTTTCAACTACAATGATGAATTCTTAACTGAAATACTTGAATTTTCATTAATTTTATTTTTTATTTTTAACCAAATTGATGAATTTTTAACTAAAATGATGAACCTGTAACTGGAACAGTGGAATTGTAACAAAAAATATGAATTTTCAACTAAAAGGATAAATCTTGAACTATAATAATTAAATTTTTAACCGAAATAATTAAGGTTCAACCAAGAAGATTAATTTCTACCAAAAAAGATGAATATTAAACTATAAAGATCATTTTTCAACCAAAATGGAATAGTTAAATTTTGAGTTAAAAAAATTATTGTTCAACTAAAGAGATGAATTTTTAACTAAAATGATGAAATATTCAACTGGAATAGTTAAATTTGCAGTAAAAAAAAAAAATTAATTTTCAGCAAAATAGCTCATTTTTCAAGCAGAGATGAATTTTCAATTAAAATGATGAATCTTCAATCAAAAAATTAATTTTCAACTTTCAACCAAGTAATTAAATTTTCATTAAAAAAAGATTGTAATTTTTAATAGAAAAAGAGGACTTTTCAGCATGAGTTGAATTTTCAACCAAGAAAGATTTTTCAGTCCTGAGAGAAAAAATTGCAAACAAACTGTTGAATTTTAAAGCAAAAAGATTAATTTCCTACTGGATACTTGAATTCTCAACCAAACACGATCAATTTCAAACAAAAAATAGAATAGTTCGATTTTCAGTTAAAAAAATTAATTTGAAACCAAAAAATACGAATTTTAGACAAAGTAGTTAAATACAGTCATATAAAGCTACTTTTACAAATAAAGAATCTTTATCAATCAATTTTATATTGCATTATTTACAAAAATTAAGCACGCTCTCGAAAAAATTCCTTGACAATTCCAGGTTTTCCAGGTATTCCAAGTAGGGTAGACACCCGGGTAATCAATAAAATAGTGTTGTTCTTCGTTTCACTTCGACCAGCAAAGACAGGTCGAAGGCGACAAAAAACGTTTAATCTTGCACCATTTCACAGAGAATCGACTATTAATAAATCAATTCTCTACTTGATGATGCTGCGAAAATCAAATCAGACGTGATATTATTTACCTGGCAAGCCATGATTGGAGACAAACTATCCATCTCATCAACGAGCACCAAATTTCTCAAAGGTCTCGGAGCAAAGAAGAACGTATCTCCTTCCTCCAAAGGCATCGCGGAACTGAATTCTGGCTCGTCGTCGTCGTCACCAAGATGAGCGATTTGATACAAATAACTGAAAGAATGGAAATTAGAAATTTAAATAGAATTCTCATAAATAATTCAGACCTGCCGATATCTCAGCAACCGAGAAAAGATTCAAACAAATTAAACCTAGAATATGAAATTCCGGCTAAATCAAACGGATTCAAAGAATTTTCAACCCAAAAGATCAACTTTCAAACAAGATTAATTTTCTATAAAAAACACTGTTAACGAATTAAAAAAAAAGTTAAATTTCACCAAAAAAGTTCATTTTCAAACAAACAGTTGAATTTTTAACTAAAATAGATAAATTTTTAATCAAGAAAATTGATTTCTACCAAAAAAGGCAAATTTTCAACAAAAGACATCAATTTTAAACCAAATAGTTTAATTTAAATATAAAATATCAATTATGAACAAAAAATATAATAGAAAAATTTTTAGATAAAAAACTTAATTTGCAAAAAAAAAAACTTTTAACCAAAGAGTTGAATAAAAGATCAATTAAAAAAAAATGCATTTTCAACAAAATGGTCAAATTTCCAAACAAAGAGATGAAGAAAGACAAATTATCAACAAAATTAATAAATTTCAAACCAATTTTTACATTATCAAACAAAAAAGATCTACAAAGCAGTTGAATTTTTAATCCAAATATATAAATTATTACTGTAAATATTAATTTTAAACCTAATTGATGGATTTTCTAACAAGAAAATTAATTTTAAAACAAGACAAATTTTCAACAAAATAGTTCCACTTTAAAACAAAGTGATACATTTTCAACAAGATAGTTCAAATTTTAGCCTTTAGTTGAATCATCAATCAAAAAGACGAATTGTTAAATAATAATGTAATACTTAAATCAAAAGGATTTTAATTCTAAATAAAAAAATAGTTAAGTTTATCCAAAATTGACCAATTTTCCTAAAAGTACATTCACTTTATACTAAATTCATGAATTTCCGAAAAAAAGAACAGAAATTTCAACAAAAAAGATCATTTTCAACTACTTTGTTCAATTTTCAACTACAAAAATTACTATTGTTTTACAAAACAGTATAATTTTTAACCCAAAAATATGAATTTTTACCCTGAAAATATGAATTTTCAACAAAAATAATAATTTCCCACTAAATCGATAAATTGTTTGCCAAGAAGAATAATTTTCGACCAAAATAGCTGAATTTTCAACAAAATAACTTTTTAGCAAAGCAATTGATTTTACATTTAAAAAGATTTTACAGTCAAGGAAAAAAAATTTTCCTCCAAATTATTGAATTTTTAACTAAAATGATGAATTATGTACCAAACTAATGAATTTTCAACAAAATAGTTAAATTATCAACAAAAGAGATCAATTATTTCATTTTAAATGAAAAACAGATAAATTCATATAAAAAACGACGGATTTTTATTAAAATAATTGAATTTTCATTAATTAAAATTAAAATCTAAAAATATTTTTCAGTCAAGAAATAAGACAATTCATCTAAATTGTTCAATTTTCAATCCAAAAAGACCAATTTTCAACTCGATAATATGAATTTTTGACAATAAGTTAATTTTGAAACAAATAGTTGCATTTTCTACCAAAATAATTTAACTTTTAACAACAACAAAAATGAATTTTTAACAAAACATGTAGTTTATTTTTTTACCTAAAAAGGTTTTACAACCAAGAAAGAATAATTTTTTAACTCAATTGTTAAATTAACAACAAAATTGTTGAATTATCAATCAAATTGTTGAAATTTCTACCAAATTGATGAATTTTCAATTAACATGATTAATCTTGTACCAAACTAATGAATTTTCAACAAAATATTAAAATTTTCAACGAAAGAGATCATTTTTTTAATTTCCAATTAAAAACAGATGAATTCATCAAAAAAATACTTTTTCAGTCAAGAAATAAAAACCTTTATCTATATCGTTTAATTTTCAAGCCAAAAAGACAAAATTTTCTACAAACCAGTTGAATTTTCAACTGGATAGTATGAATTTTTGTCAAAAAAATTAATTTTCAACCAAATAGTTGAATTTTCTACCAAAATAGTTACATTTTCAAGCAACAACAAAAAAAATTTTTTTTTAACGAAGTAGTTAACTTTTTACCGCAAAATTTTTTTTTACAGTCAAGAAAGAAACCATACTTCAACTAAATTGTTAAATTTTTAACACAAAAAGACGATTTTTCAACGAAATTGATGAATTTTCAACTAAAACTATGAATCTTGTAAAAAAAATGAATATTCAATAAAATAGTTGAATTTTCAACCAAAGAGATAAATTTTCAACGAAAAAGAAGTTTTGCAATTTTTAATTAAAAACAGATTAATTCAACCAATTTTTAGAGAAATAGTAGAAGTTTTGAACCGAAAAATATATTTTAGTCAAGAAATAAAAAAACAATTCATCTTATCAGGAAAGAAAGAATCGTCTGAATTGTTGAATTTTCAGGCTGAAAAGACGAATTTTCGAACAAAAAAAAATTGTCTACCACAATAAGTGAATTTTCAACACAAAAAAATGACTTTTTAAAAAAGTAGTTGATTTTTTGCCTAAAAAGATTTTACAGTCAAGAGAAACTAATTTTTTGAGGCAAATTAATGAATTATCAACCAAATTGTTGAAATTTCAATCAAACTGATGATTTTTCAACAAAATAGTTAAATTTTCAGATAAAAATTTAAATTTTAAACTAAAACAGATGAATTTATCCAAAAACGAAGAATTTTTCAAAATAGTTGAATTTTCAAACAAAATAGATTTTTCAGTCAAGAGATAAAAAACAATTCATCGAGATCGTTTAATTTTCAAGCCAAAAAGAGAAATTTTCTGCAAAACAGTTGAATTTTTAACTGGATAATATGAATTTCCAACAAAAAACTTAATTTGCAACCAAGTAGTTGAATTTTCTACCGAAATAGTTACATTTTCAAACATTCATTTTTAACAAAGTATGTAGTTGATTTTTTTACCTAAAAAGGTTTTACCACCCAGAAAGAATAATTTTTAACTAAATTGTTGAATTTACAATCAAAATGGTGAATTAACAACCAAATTATTGAATTATCAACCAAATTGTTGAAATTTCTACGAAATTGATGAATTTTCAATTAAAATGAGTCATCTTGTACCAAACTAATGGATTTTCAACAAAATATTTAAATTGTCAACAAAAGAGATCAATTTTTAATTATTAATTAAAAACAGATGAATTCGTCCAAAAAAATATTTTTCAGTCAAGAAATAAAAAACAATTCATCTAGACCGTTTAATTTTCAAGCTAAAAAGAGACATTTTCTAGAAAAAAGTGCAATTTTTAACTGGATAATATAAATTTTCGACAAAAAAATTAATTTTCAACTAAGCAGTTGAATTTTCTACCGAAATAGTTAAATTTTCAAACAAAACAAAAATTAATTTTTAACAAAGTAGTTCATTGTTTACCAAAAAAGATTTTTCCGTCAAGAAAGAAAATCAATTTCAACCAAATTGTTGAATTTTAACCCAAAAAGGACGAATTTTCAACAAAATAGGTATGTTTTCAACCAAACTGCTGAACTTTCAACAAATTAGTTAAATTCTGTGCAATTTACGACCTACCAAAAAAATTCATTAATCCGTAAGATATCGCAAACCGTATTTAAGCCTCAACTCATGCAATTACTTCTGAATTCTTTTGAATCTTTTTCCGTTTACTGGGATACTGAGTATAAAAGACACTTACTGATTTCCGAATTCGGAAGCAACGAATAAGAATCCAGTCTTGAGTACGCACATACTGGATGCTACAGGTACAGTGTCAAAATACTTAAGTTTAATTTCCGTGACCATGTCCTCGTCAGTCTCCAAAGTGATTTTAAAAATATCTCCCTGCTCGGTTTGAGCGAGGAAAAAGAACATGCTTTTGGTTTTGTGTGTTGCCGAGCAAACGAAAATCATTCCTCTCTCAGGATCGTCCAAATCGTTCCTCCGCCTTGGGATAGGACAACGAATATCGTGTTGGTCTCCCAAATTTTTGTAAGTCAGGTAATTTTCCGAACAAATAAGAACTCCACTGGGTCCGTCATTTCCACCCGGAACAGATACGAGGAAATTCGCGTGCTCCTCGAGAGGTTCACTGTATTTCCGAACTACGTGATTTAAACCTAAATCGAGTTCATAGAGAGTCAAGGTTTGTTGGGTTCTTACTGCAGCGTCTCCTGTTGGATCACTGTCTGCTTCCTGGAATCAAATTAAATATTCGTTATTATTTTTCCACATTCACGTTCATTTCTTCGGGATCTTTTTTTAGTTAGGCAGGGCAGCCACAAGTCTAATTTTCTGGGAAAAAGTGAAAAAGTAACAAACAAAAAAAAGACTGTCGATTCATGGGACACATCGATTCTTAAACATCTTAGAATCTTTGGAAATAGTAAAAATCATCTAAAATTCCATGAATATAAATTGAATTATACATTAAAATTCTCTAAATAAACCGTTTAAATAAAATGCGCCCGTTCACGTCCCTGGATTTTTATTTTCTGATATAAAAAACATCAAGTATTTAGAAACACAACAAATTTTTGTTAAAATATTTTTTGAACCAAAATCTCTTAAAATCTTTTAAATTCTTTTAAATTTTTGTATGTCCTTCACATCTCCTGAAATTGTATAGATCCGTAGAAATCCCTTGAAATAAAACTTAAGTTATTCCCTAAAGTTTTCTATAAACAAATTATATTTTCAAATAAAAATATTGCACTTTCAACAACATAGATGGATTTTTAACCAAATAGTTGAATTTCCAAAAAAAGAATAATTTTTCTACCAAAAGCACAATTTTTCAACAATATACTTGAGTTTTCAATTTAAAAAGTTCAATTTTCAACAAAACAATTGAATTTTCAATAAAAAAAGATCGATTTTCATCCAATTTGTTCAATTTTGAACACAACAAAAAGTCAGTTAAAAAAAATGGAATAGTTAAATTTACAGTTGAAGAAAAAATTAATTTGCACCCAAGCTGATGAATTTTTAACTAAAATGATTATCTAAAGTTCTTTCAAAATTGGTTAAAACCCCTAAAAATTTTTGAAAGTCGTAAAAATCAGTTAAAATATGTAGAAATAATTTAAAATTCCATGAATACAAATTTAATGATACATTAAAATTTTTTAAATAAACCGTTTGAATAAAACGCGCCCGCTCACGTCCCTGGATTTTTATTTTCTAATATAAAAAACATCAAGTATTTAAAAACCCAACACAACAAATTTTTGTTAAAATACTTTTTAAACCGAAATCTCTTTAATTCTTTGGAATCTTTTAAAATAATTTAATATCTTTTAAATTCTTTGAAAATTTTGTATGTTCTTCGCATCCCTTGAAATTGTTCAGATCCGAATAAATGCTTTGAAATAAAATTTAAGTTATTCCCGAAAGTTCTCTAAAAATTCGTTAAAACCCCTAAAAATGTTTATAACCGTAAAAATCCTTTCAAATATGTAGAAATAATTTAAAATTCCATGAATATAAATTAAAGCTATGCATTCAATTGCTCTAAATAAACAGTTTAAATAAAATGCACCCATTCACGTCCCTGGATTTTTATTTTCTAATATAAAAAACATCAAGTATTTAAAAACCCAACACAACAAACTTTTGTTAAAATATTTTTTGAACCGAAATCTCTTGAAATTCTTTGGAATCTTTTAAAATAATTTAATACCTTTTAAATTCTTGGAAAATTTTGTATGTTCTTCACATCCCTTGAAATTGTTCAGATCCTTAGAAATACCTTTAAATAACATTTAAGTTATTCCCTAAAGTTCTCTACAAAGTCGTTAAACCCCCTAAAAAGCTTTTGAAGTCGTAAAAATCAATTAAAATATGTAGAAATAATTTAAAATTCCATGAATACAAATTAAAAATATGCACTAAATTGCTCTAAATAAACCGTTTGAATAAAAAGCGCCCGTTCACGTCGCTAGATTTTTATTTTCTAATATAAAAAACATAGAGTATTTAAAAACCCAACAAAACAAATTCTTGTTCAAATATTTTTGGAACCGAAATCTCTTGAAATTCTTTGGAATCTTTTAAAAGAACTTAAAATCTTTTCAATTCTCTGAAATGTTTTTATGTTCTTCACATCCCTTGAAAGTGTTCAGATCAGTAGAAATTCTTTGAAATAAAATTTAAGTTAATCCCGAAAGTTCTCTAAAAATTCCTTAAAACCCCTAAACATCTGTTGAAATCGTAGAAGTACATTAAAATATGTAAAAATCATTTAAAATTCCATGAGTATAAATTTAATTATTCATTAAATTTTGTTGAATAAACTGTTTAAATAAAATGCGACCCTTCACGTCCCTGGATTTTTATTTTCTAATGTTAAAAGCATAAACTTTTTAAAAATCCATAATGTCAAAATGTTTAAAACGAGTTAAATAATTTAAGAAATAATTCTAGTCATTAAGATATGTTTGAAAAAACTCTTACTTTCGTAATTTCAACATTTTCATGAAAACCTATTTTTTTTTTTTTTTACTTATGTGGAGATCTTAACTGCTTTCATAAATATTTTTAATCGCATATTATTAATTCAGAATTTTTTTATTTAAAACGTCTAGAAATGGTCTGATATTAAAAAATCAAAATTGTCTAAGCACTAGTGTACCATTTACAAATTTTGAAATAGAAAAAGTAAGAGAAACAGGTTTATTTAAATTCTGATAAACCTTTATAATAATTGAATATAATATGGAATGTATATTAAAAGAAAAAATATTTATATTTACTTATTAAACGTATCGTTATTCAAATTTAAACTAAAAGTTTAATTTAAATCCGAAATAGTTTAGCTTAAAAATAGTCAAATTAAAAAAAAAACTTTTATAGGCCTCAGACTCACTTTAGAGATAAAAAATAGTCTCACAAATTAAAAAAAAATAGTGTCAAGATAGTGTCAGAAATTTTTTTAAGTATTAAAAAAGAACTTCAATGTTTATTTAAGATGTTATTCTTCAGTCTATAAATTATCAAAATTCTTATTTATTTTTAGCAGGCTTTAGAGTCTTTCCCCTTTTTCTCATTTTTTCACTTAAATTCCAACCGAATTAATAGAAGCCATTTAGAAAATTCAAATACTTTTTCGTTGAAAGTTATTCTTTTCGGTTGGAAAATCTATTGCATTAAATTTTGTTCAAAATTGAATTATTTTGTTGAAAATTTAACAATTTTCTTAAAAAGACATACTTCTTGGTTGAAAAAATGAACTGTTTCGTTGAGAATCAGTCTTTTTGGCTTAAAAATTTAACATTTTTTTATTTATTGAAACTGCAACTATTTTATTTAACATTCATCTTTTTGGTTCGAAAATTAATCTATTTCTGCACAAATGTAGTCTTTTTGGGTTAAAAATACAACTGTCTGGTTAAAAAATCTGTTTTGGTTGAAAATGAACTTTTTTTTGTTAAAAATTAAAATTTTCGAGTTGAAAATTGAACTCCATGCTTAAAAGTTGAACTACTTTTTTTAAAGATAATTTTTTTTTTAAGATTCATATTTTAGTTCAAAATTCGCTCTTTTTTTATGTAAAATTAATTTTAGAAATGAAAATTTAACAATTTGATTGTAATTTTTTTCAGGTCTTGACAATTTTTTTTGTATTGAAAATTCAACTATCTTGTTGAATTTTCATTTTTTTGGTTTAAAAATTCACCTTTCTTCACTAAATTCGCCTTTTTTGCTAAAAAATGAAACTGGTTAAAAATTAATCTGTTTAGATTGAAAATCAATTTTTTTGTTGAAAATTCACAATTTCGGATTTTTCACAATTTGTAGTTTCTGCTCGAAAATGCAACAATTTGGTAGAAAATTGATGTATTTTGTTAAAAATTCTTTTTTTTTGTTTCTTAAAAATCAAGTATATTGTTGAAAATTCGTATTTCTTGTTTAAATCCAACTGTTTTTTATTTTTAATTAAAATATTTTGTTGAAAATTCAACTGATTGGTTCTAAATTGCCTTTTTTTTTTTATTAGTTTATATTCTCGGGTTGAAAATTGAACTGTTTTACAGAAAATTAATCTTTTTAGCTTGAAAATTCAACTATTTGGTACCAAATTAAACTGCTTTGTGGAAAATTCGTTTTTTTTTTAATTGAAAATTAATTTTCCTCCATGAAAATTCATGTACTCCATTTTTGTTTAAAAATTGATGCTATTTGGTTTAATAATTCAACTATTTAGTTAAAAAATGTTAGAAACGAAAATTTTTAAACCAAAAATTAATCTGAAAAAACTGAAAATTTAACTATGTTATTGAAAATTCATATTTTCGGGTCAAAAATTCCACTGTTTTATAGAAAATTCGTCTTTTTGGCTTAAAAATTAAACAATTAGGTATAATATTCAACTATTTGGTACAAAAAGTTTTGTAGTTTTGTAGAAAGTTAATTTTTTTATCATTAAAAATCAATTCGCCTCAATGAAAATGTAATTTCTACTCCATTTTATGTTTAAAAATTCAACTATTTAGATAAAACAATTTTGAAACGAAAAAAAAATACAAACTAAATATTAATCAAATCAAATTTGGACTATCACATCCATTGTTCAAACTATTTAGTTAACAATTCGTCTTTTTTGGTCTAAATTGATTTTCTTGGTTGAAATAACAAAGATTTGTTTGAAAATGTATGTATTTTATTGAAAATTCTTCTTTTCTGGTAGAAAATTAATCTCTTCGGTTGAAAATTGAACGATTTTGTTACAAATTGATGTATTTTGTTGAGAATTCATCTTTCTGATAGAAAATTAATCTTCTTGCTTGAAAATTCAACATTTTGTACGAATTTTTTTTCTTTATTGACTGAAAAATCTTTCTTGGTTGAAGATTCGTTTTTTTTTAAATTTGAAAATGGTGCTTTCAGTGTCATTTTTTTCTCAAATTAATAGCAAAATATCGTTTAAAAAATGTCAGTCTGATAGCCCTGCAGATAAGATTGATTTCTTACCTCGTAATCGATTTCAAGACAAGCGAACATCGGATTTTCGAAACCGACGTCGACCCCTACAGTATGATAAACTAAAGTATTGCTTTTGTGTGCCTCCAATGGGGAAGAAATTGTAAGTCGCGCCTCTGGATCTCTGTTCAAAATGTAGACTAGCTTTTGCTTCTCGATTGCACCTGAAACAAATTCCTCATTAAAGTTAAAACCGCTTTACATCCTTAATTCTAATTTTTTTCAAGAGATAAAGTACAATCATTATCAGAGGGTTATAATCAATATATTTCAGGTGAAACACGGACTGATAAATATAATCATCTAGTACAAATGTCTCTTTAAATCTTAACCGGGTGTCTACTCATTCTGGAAAAAAATCCCTGACAATTCCAGGGTTTTTCAGGTATCTCAAGATTTTTCCAGGTATAATTTTTTATAGTTGGAGCCATTATCGTATTTCACATTTTCTTAAAACAATCGACTTGGAATATGTAAACAATTTCGCGCGTTTATCATAAATAATGTTTTTTTCCAGTCCTTGTAAATATATGAATGTGTAAAAATAGTGTTATTCATATGTAAAATTAAATAACCATGTGAAAATAGGGAAATATATTCTTTTAAGTAAATTTAATGGAGGTACTATATTTTATTTTATTTAAAACTGTCCAAATTATGAACATTTCAAGTAAAAATATTACTTTCAAGAGTATAGATGAATTTTTACCCAAATAGTTGAATTTTAAATTAAAAAGATTAATTTTCAATCAAACTGATGAACCTTTAACTGAGTTAGTTGAATTTATAACAAAAAAATGTATTTTCAACCAAAAATATTAATTTTTAACCAAAATATGTCTTTTTAATCAAATAGTTCAATTTTCAACAAATAAAGATCATTTTTCAACCAAATAGTTTCATTTTCTACAGAAAAGATAAATGTTCAACCAAAGTGATAAATTCAAATGATGAATCCGTAACTGGAATAGATAAACTTTTAACCAAAAAGATCTATTTTTAACCAAGAATATTAATTTTTTACCAAAAAGACAAATTTTCTACAAAATACATGAATTTTTAATTTGTTCAATTTTCAACAAAAAAAATACCATTTTAAACCAAATAGTCGAATGTTCTACATAAACGATGAGTTTTCAACCGAAGTAATGAATTTCAACTAAAATTATGAATCCGTAACTGCAATAGTTGAATTTTGAACCAGAAAGATGAATTTTTACCCAAGAATATTAAATTTCTACCAAAAAAAGGGGAACTTTCAATAAAAGACTCGAATTTGCAACTAACAAAAATAATTTTCAACGAAAACTATACATTTTTAACCAAAAATGAAATAGTTCAATTTTCAGTTGAAGAAATTAATTGCAAAGAAAACCAAATTGAGAATGTTCAACTAAAGAGGAATTTTTGACTCAAATTTTGAATCTTCAACCCAAAATATGAATCTTCAACAAAGAAGTTCAACTCTCATGAAGTAGTTTAATTTTGAACTGCAAAAGCTGAATTTTAAACCAAAAATTAAGTAGTTAAATTTTTAGTGAAAAAAATTGATTTTCAAGTTTAAAAAAATAATTTTCAACTAAAAAATATTTTCAAGAAAGTAATTCAACTTTTAGTCTAATTTTCAATAAAATAGTTAAATCCTCAGCCAAATCAATTTATAATAGAATCCTACTATTGGTTGAATTCAACACTTTGGTAGAAAATTGAACTACTTGATGAAAATTTATATTATGGGTTAAAAATTCAACTGTTTTGTAGAAAAATCGTCTTTTAAGCTCGCAAATTCCACAATTGAGTTAAAAACAGTTGAATTCAGCAAAAAAAAAGATTTTTCAAAAAAATAGTTGAATCTTCAACCAAAACAAAAGATTTCTCAGTCCAGAATTTAAAGAAAATGTCAATAGAATTGTTGAACTTTTAAGCAGGTAGTCGAATTTTCTACAAACCAGTTGAATTTTCAACCCGAAAATATGAATTCTCAACAAAAAAGTTAATTTTAAAACTAAAAAGATGAATTTTCAATAAAAAAAGTTAATTTTTCAAACCAAAAATGTCAATTTCCAAAAAAAGTCTTAATTTGCAACCTAACAGTCGAATTTTCTACCAACATCGATAAATTTTCAACAGTTCAATTTTTGACCGTTGAAACTTGAAATTTCTTCTTTTTTCATCAATTGAATTTTTTTAGAAAATTTTCTGATTTTGGACAAAATAGTTGAAGTTTCAACCAAAAGCGAGTTTTCAGACCAGATTGTTGAATTTTCAACAAAATAGTTACATTTTCTACCAAACTTTTTAATTTTCTACCAAAATAGTTGAATTTCCAACCCGAAAAGAAGATTTTTCAAAAAAGAAAATGAATTTTCAACCAAAAATGGATTAGTTAAATTTTCAGTTGAAAAAATCAATTTTAAACCAAAAAAGAATGAATTTTCAACAAAATCGTTCAATTTTCAACCAAAGAGATACATTTTTAAATAAAGTGATGAATCATAAAAAAAGGAATTAAAAAAAAAGCGTTCAACATTCCACCAGAGATGAATTTTCAACCAAAAAAAGATTTTTGACCAAGAAGATTAATTTTCTGCAAAAACATGAATTATCAACAAAATACATGAATTTTCAACCAATTAAATAAATTGTTAACTAAAAAGGAGGAATTTTCAACAAAATATATTAATTTTGAACTAAAAAAAAAAGACAATTTTTAACTACAAAAATGGAATAGTTGAATTTTTAGTTAAAAAATTCATTTACAGCAAAAGAAACGAATTTCTAACAAAACAGTTCAATTTTCAATCCAAGGGATAAATTTTGAAGTAAAATTTATCAACAAAATACATGAATTTTCAACTGGAAAAGATACATTTTCATCCAAAAAATGATTGGTTATGTAAATAAATGTTAAACAAAATAGTTCAATTTTTCTCTGAAATATTTTAATTTTCTGTATAAAAAATTCATTTTCAATGATAAAAAACGAATTTTCAAGCAAATATTTAAAATTTCAATAAAACAGAACAATTTTCAAATAAAATGATGACCTCTCAAACAAAAAAAGAAAGATTTTTTAACAAAGTAGTTCACCTTTTAACCAAGTAGTTGAAGTTACACCAAACTGTTTAATTTTCAGACAAAAAGATTAATTTTCAATCAAGAAGATTAATTTTCTACAAAAAAAAAGGACGCATTATCATCAAAACACATGAACTTTCGACCAAATAGTTAAAGTTTCAACTAAAAAAGATTCATTTTCAATTAAAATTTTAAAAAAATTTAATTTTTCAGTTAAAAAAAATTAAATTCCAATAAAAGAAACGAATTTATAATGAAAGAGTGAAATGCAGTAAAATAAAGCTACTTTTACCAATAAAAAAACATTGTTTAATTTTATATTGCTCTCGCAAAAATGCCCCGACTTTTCCAGATTTACAACCATTCCCTGACAATTCCAGCTTTTCCAGATAAGGATGTCCAGCGATTCTTAGGAACGAAATTCAAGGTCTTTTCCAGGTTTACCAGGTCAAGAAGTCAAGTTTTTCCAGGTCTTCTTTTTTTTACATCAAATAATGAAATAACCGTTTGTTATCGATGTGAAAAATGAGCCATTTAATTTTCATTGTCCAAATTTTTTTAAAGAAAGCAGAACCATAAATAAATTCCTAATTTTTTGTGAACATCAGTCATCTTTGAAATCTGGAAATACCTGCGAAATCTTTTTAAATTTTTGTAAAATATTTGAAATTCTTGAAATCTTTAAAATCCTTGAAATCTTTATGCAAATGTTATGAAATCTTTGAAATATTTTTGAAAGCTTTCTTTAATATTTGTTTGTGGAATCTTTTATGTGTGTTTGAAATCATAATCATACCCTTATCATAATCATATCCTTTTTGATATATTTGGAATTCTTGTATTCTTTTGAAATCTACGAAATTTTTATGAAAGCTATTAAATATTTGTGAAATATTTCTGAAATATTTTTTGTTCATTTGAAATCATTACAATATTTTCAATCTGTAAAATCTTTTGAAATCTTAGAAATCTGATTTACTACCCTTTTTAAAATCTTTGAAATCTTTTGAGTTTCAAACTCTTCGTGAAATATTTGAAATCTGGTGCACACGCCTTTTCATTTCTTGAAAATCTTTGCAATCTTCATGAATGTTCGAAATCTTTGGCAACTTTTTGAAATCTTTTGAAATCTTTGTAAAAATTTTCTTAAATCTTTCTTTGTAAAGTCATTTTTATTCGTTGAAATCATTGAATTATTTGAAATCTTCTATAATGTTTCTATACCTGTTTTGAAAGAAAAAAAAAGTTCAATACAAGTTTTTAATGAAAAATTCAAGAAGATTTCCAGGTTTTCAAGGTTCAAAAAAAATTCAAGGAGAATTCCAGATTTTCAAGATCACTGGACACCCTGCAGGTGAGTAGACACCCTGTAATATTATTATTTTCAAATTATACCTATCATAACTGCACGTCCTTTCGGATCGATGGCCAAGTATTGTCCAGGCACGATTCTCCTGCAGCCACTTTTTCCGAAAGTTTCCTGGTGCACCTTAGAAAATACATTTTTGGTTTGATTGTACTCCAAAATGACAATTCGTCCCGAATCTGTTCCAACGACGATATAATCTTTTGTTCCACCCGTGAGCCGAAAAGCCATCAACGATCGGATGATTCCAAAAACCTCGACGGTTAGTAAGGTGTGCACCTTCCCCGTATTCGGATCCGGCCTCAGCAACTCGAGCGATTTTCCCCGGGAAACGAGGATTTCCTGCATTTTGCTCCCGGAAAAATTTCCATGCACGGCATGCGTGATGCCGGTGGCACGCTGAAGCGTCAGATTATACAGATACATTTTTCTGAGAGGCTTTACAACTTCAGGTTAATGAATAGATTAATCATTCGCATTCACACCTTTTTGGCCAGTCATGCTGAAATAAAGAAAAAAATATATAATAAGTTACCCAAAATGATCTTAAAACGGAAGGATTTTTCAGGAAAATGGGGGAATACATTCTATTAAATAGAATTCATGCAGGTACAAAGTTTCTAACATTTATAGTCAAAATATATTGCATTTTCAATAAAATAGTTGAATTTTTAACCAAAAAAGATTAATTTACAACCAAATAGTTGAACTTTCAAGCCAAAGAGACGAATTTTTAACAAAGAAAGTTGAATGTTCAAACCTAAAAGAAGAATTTTAAAGAAAATAGTTAATTTTCAAACAAAAGACAAATTTTCTACAAAACAGATGAATTTTTAATGAAAAAAGATCAATTTACCATCAGGAGACAAAGGCTTAACAAAAAAGTTCATTTACAACCAAATAGTTCAACTTTCAAGCGAAAGAAACAAATTTTTAACAAAAAAGACAAATTTGCTATAAAACAGTTGAATTTTTAACGAAAAAAGATTAATTTTCTACCAAAGACGAATTTTCAACAAAAAATTTCATTTTCAACCAAATAGTTGCATTTAAAATCAAACAATTGAACTTTCAAACCAAAGAGACGAATTGTTAAGAAAATAGTTGAATTTTCAAACCAAAAAGAAGAATTGTCAAGAAAATAGTTGAATTTTCAAGCCAAAAACACGAATTTTTAACAAAATAGTTGAATGTTGCAACAGAAAAGACGATTTTTTTGAAAAAATAGTTGCATTTTCAAGCCAAAAAAAAAACAATTTTCTAAAAAACACATGAATTTTTACTGAAAAAAGATCAATTTTCCATCAGGAGACAAAGGCTTGACAAAAAAGTTCATTTACAACCAAATAGACGAATTTTTACCAAAAAAGTTGAATTTTCAAACCTAAAAGAAGAATGTAAAGAAAATAGTTGAATTTTGAAGCCAAAGTGACAAATTTTCTACATAATAATTGAATTTTTAACCAAAAAATATCAATTTTGTATCAGCAGACAAAGGCTCAACAAAATAGTTCAATTTTCAACCAAAGAGATGAATTTTTAAGTAGATTTTGAACCAAAAATATAATAGAATTTCTAAGAAGAATGAACTTTCAATCAAGAAAGATGTTTCTACCGAAAGATGAATTTTGAATTCAAAAGGACCAATTTTCTATCGAAAAAGACAAATGTAAACTAAAACCGATGAATTTTCAATCCAAAGGTACGAATTTTTTTATCCAAAAAGGCGAATGTTCATCAAAACAGTTGAATTTTCTACCTAAACAGATTACTTTTAAAGAAATAGTCGAATTAAAAAAAAAAATTAAGTTTTTAATCAAACACATGAATTTTCAACAAAAAAGCTGGATTTTCAATCGAAAAGGACGAATTTTTTTATCAAAAAACACGAATTTTCAACAAAACAGTTGAATTCTCAACCAAACATTTAAATTTTAAAGCAAAATAACTAAACTTTTAACCAAACAATAAGATTTGTAACCAAACAGATGAATTTTCAACCAAAAAGATGACTTTTCTACGAAAAAGATGAATTTTCAATCCAAAGGTGAGAATTTTTTTATCCAAAAACGCGAATGTTTATTAAAACAATTGAATTTTCAACCAAACAATCAGATTTTTTAATTTTCTACGAAAAAGATGAATAATCAATCCAAAAGGACGAATTTTTAACAAAAAAACTCGAATTTTCAACAAAACAGTTGAATTTTCAACAAAACATTTTAATTTTAAAGCAAAATAACTAAACTTTTAACCGAACAATAAGATTTGTAACCAAACAGATGAATTTTCAACCAAAAGATGACTTTTCTACGAAAAAGATGAATTTTCAATCCAATGGTGAGAATTTTTTTATCCAAAAAGGCGAATGTTCATTAAAACAATTGAATTTTCAACCAAACAGATAAATTTTCAACCAAAAAGATGAATTTTCTACGAAAAAGATGAATTTTCAATCCAAAGGGACGAATTTTTTATCGAAAAAGACGAATGTTAATCAAAACAGTTGAATTTTCAAGCTAAACAGATTACATTTGAAAATATAATTGAATTTCAAACAAAATAATTAAGTTTTCAACGAAACACATGAATTTTCAACAAAAAAGCTGGATTTTCAATCCAAAAGGACGATTTTATTTCCAAAAACACGAATTTTCATAAGAGTTGAATTTTCAACAAATCATTTTAATTCTAAGCAAAATAATTCAATTTTTAACCAAACAATAAGATTTTTAACCAGACAGATAAATTTTCAACCAAAAAGATTACTTTTCAATCCAAAAGGACGAATTTTTAACCAAAAAACACGAATTTGCATCAAAACAGTTGAATTTTTAACCTGAACAGATGACTTTTAAAAAAATAGTTGAATTGTCAACAAAATAAGTAGATTTTTAATCAAATAATAAGATTTTGAACCAAGCAGATACATTTTCAACGATAAAGATGACTTTTCTACGAAAGAGAATAATTTTCAATCCAAAGGGACGAATTTTTTATCCAAAAAGACGAATATTTAACAAAACAGTTGACTTTCAACCTGAATAGATTAGTTTTTAAAAAATAGTTGAATTTTAAGCAAAATAATTACATTTTTTACCAAACAGATGTATTTTCAAAGAAAAAGCTAGATTTTCAATCCAAAGGGGCACCTTTTTTTATCCAAAAACACGAATGTTCAAAAGAGTTAAATTTTAAACAAACCAGTTGAATTTTAAGCAAAATAATTACATTTTTAACCAAACCAAAATTTTTAAGCAAACAGATCAATTTTCAACCAAAAAGATAACTTTTCTACGAAAAAGATGAATTTTCAATCCAAAGAGACGAATTTTTAATCCAAAACACGAATGTTCAAAAGAGTTGAATTTTCAACAAAACAGTTGAAGTTTAAGCAAAATAATTAAATTTTTCACCAAACAAGAAGATCTTTAATCAAACAGATGAATTCTCAACCAAAAACATAATAGTACTCTTCAATTAAAAAGAATTAACTTTCAAGTCAAAACTCTTATTGAGTTCTATCATCCAGTTCGCATTTGAGAGAAAAAAATCGAGAAAAGGGGGTAAGTTTCTTGAAAACAAAAAAGGAATTCTTAGAAATTAAAAAAAAATGGAGGGGACTAGGGGAAAGAGTCAGTTAATGTTATGAAGCTAACACTTTAGATCAGAATTATTTACCTAATAATAGTTAATTGACATTTTCTATTTGTTGAATTAAATTCAAAATAATTCGTCTAGAAACTATAAAAATTTATTTAACAAATCCTTAACAAATGATGTTTAACTTAAACGGAATATTGTCGAAAATGTTTCAATGAGCAATTGTTTATTACGACTGGATGAAAATTACTTTTTTTGTTGTAATATTGACGAAAAAACACATTGAAATTGTGATTCTATTTTTCCTCCTATAAATTCAGTTTGAGGTTAGGTCAACGTGTGATTCCTTCCTAACGAAAAATAACTGAAAGAAAATCGCTTTAATTGAAGAAAAATTTGGATTGGAACAAAAATTCTTTTTTTCGCACCAAACAAATTTCCTTAAATCAAAAGAAGTTTCTTTGAATCAAAGAATCTTTTCTTCCGAGTGGAGAAACCGTTTACTGAATTTTAGAAGCCATTAAAAAACGTTACGGAATGAAAATTGTCCATAACAATTTTCTCCGAAAGGCACATGTCAATTTTATTCAGTACCTTCATAATTATAATTAATCTAAAGTTACACTGAAAGTCAGTTCAAATTATTTTACAACTAGGTCTTAATAATTCGAGAATGTTCTTTTTAGCCAAGAAAAGTACGAAAAGCTTACTTTTTTCCATAATTTTTTTTTTTTACTGAATCTAGAAAATATTGAGAAAGAAATCACAGGAATTTATAATTAAGTAGAACCTACCTTTTTCAGAAAAGCATGACCGAAAAAATGCTGGATGCGAACGGATTTTTCAATCCTCAAAATAATTTTACCGGT